>PVIC010031576.1:0-21238 GCA_004025085.1 Thryonomys swinderianus | reverse complement strand
AAAAAAAAAAAAAAAAAAAAAAAAATGCAGTATTTGTATACTTCCTTCCGAGTTACTTTGGCATGTCATAAATTTAGGCTTTAATATGTGCATATAGCGTTTCTTGTGATGTAAAACTTACATGCAAAAATATACAACTTGTTAAATACATACATATTCACTGACTTACGGACAAATTCATAATGTCCATGAAACCAAAAGCCTTAGAAGACTTTTTTTTTATCATTGTAAGTTTAAAAAAAAAAATCTCAGGAATGGCTGTATGTAGCCCACTTTTGTTCTGGTATCCTCATAGAGTAAAGGAAGCAATATTTCCCAGCAAGAGGATGCTGTGTAGGACAGAGCCACAGATATATCCGAGAGGCTTCCTGAAAGTTGAATTATACTAATTGAATTTGGTGCTGTACCCAAACCATGTACATCATTCTCCTTTCCTTTGAGATGCTGCTTCTAATGGCCGTGGTGATAATTTTGTTACCCTATATACCTTAGCTTCATTATTTTATCTTTGATAATATTTTTTCTTACCTTGTTTTAGGCCTTTAAAAGATAGATTGAAAGCTTTTAAGAGTAAAGACCAGTTTATTTTTCATATCTCACTTTATTCCTTATATGATAGCGTGTCATCACCATAGGTATTCAAATACTTCCCAAGTAAACGATGCTGTATGCAGCCACCAAATGTGTCATTGGGTTCAAGAAAGAGAAAACTCTATGATGAATGTGATCATTATGTATACCTAAAATGTACCAGTAGGCTTGGTTAATTAGAGCAAGAGAGAAAGCTGTGATTCAAAAGGATTGACTAGTAAGGAAGTACATGTCCTTACGTAAAAGTACAAGAATCGACCAGGTCCAGTGCTGTTAACTTGGTGGGTTAATGATATTGTCATTAGACCCCACCATCATTATCTTGTGAGATTTGCTTTCAAACTGGATCTTTTCCTGATAACAGGGTGACTCACATCAGGTCCTGATATAGTAACATCCCTTCCTTTCACTGGTCAAAAGCAAAGAAACTTTGCCCAGAAGCCCCCAGAGACTTTCTGATCCTTGACTAGAGCTGGTTGGAAATACACTGCCTCGGTCTCTGATCATGATGGAACCGTGATAGTTACTGTTCACAGATTTAAGCCTGAGACGGGAGGGATATGCTTTTTTCCACGTGGGGAAGAAAGGGTACAGATATAATTAGTACTCATATTAGCAAGAAAGAAGGAAAGAAAATTCTGTAGGTAACAGCATCTGTCACACAGCATTATTCCTTAGTAGAGACGTCTGCCCTACGTCCTCTGAGGTGGTTGTTGGTTGGACACCTTAAAGAAATTTTGTATTACAGCTACCGGAATGCTTTCTCTTCTGGCAATGTTTGGTCCATATTAACTGTGGCTTTATAGTTTTTAGGGGCTTAGTGTTTGTCTACTTCTCCCAAGGATTTATCAGTCTTTGACTCATATATGTTGACTCTAATGATTTTGTCTTGATTTTATGTGGAATTAATTCCTGTAAACTAGTTTGTAAGCCTGGGTTCTCCAGAAAAAAACCTGAGGCAAAAATGAAGGTGTTATACTTTCTTTGAGAGGCGGGTACAGGATTGTAAGGGTATGGGCTAAAGGCAGCAAAGCAAGGATTTAAATTGACTCTGTGGCGCACTTCATTTCCTTGTACTCCTGGGCTGCACCAGGTAGGCCTCCATGGCTGCGCAGGATGCCTGAGAGTGGGGCGTGTCCTGCACTGCGAAGTGACTTTAGTGCAGGTAGCAGCTGGCAGGAGAAGGGGCAAGAGAAGCAAGAGGGAGAGAAGAGAAGTCGGCTCAGGTGTCCGAGGAGATTCCCAAGGTTCATGTCTCTGTACAGGTTTAGTCAAACTTTGTTTTTGCCTTAATGTTACTTTGATATTTAATTACTAGAAGATACTAGTTTTATGAAGACAAGCAACTACCTTTGTTATTCACACGTCTAAAGCTTAAGATAAGCACCTTGCGAACCTGCGTGCTTTCTTTTGTCTGGGTTCGGTGTAAGAAGCGTCGGCGGCGCCCCGGAGCTGCTCACACACCGCGGTGGCTGTGGATCGAGGCCGACATCGACTCCGTCCAGTCATTCTGAAATGCGGCCGGCGTAGAGGAGGGAGGCTCTGAGCACGCGGAGGCCGGGCAGGCTCTCCAGCTTTATCAGGATTGATGGGCTCTCCGGAGCTCTAGACACTTGGAAATCCTCCGAGTGTGGCTTTGAATTCTGAAAGTTCTTACAAGGCCAACCGCTTTTCAAAGAGCAATTTTTACTTTTTATTCAGAGTGCATTGAGAAAATTGTGTCGAATTGGCAGAAGAGGCACAATCTGAGAGCATGAAAGAATGTCTGTGGTAGGTTGGCTTGGCCTTTGTATTCCTCATATGTATCTTCCATTTTCTTCGGTTAAATATCACTTTGTTTTTTCCATTAATGTAGTTTACTCAAATCACTATGACTGCTTAACAGATATTACAAAATAATGGTGGCTGTTTTTGTGTGGGAGATTAAAGGATAAGCTTGTCAGAGATGAATGTTAATTGGGTGCGTCTAGTAAGCCTGAGGAGACTTCCTGCTTCTGTGTCATAATGGGAACTGAGACAGAGCACTTGAACATTCCCAGCATGTCCCCAGCTGGGTGCTTCTCACTGGCTCGGAGCTGCCCACACTGGCTGGCAGTGGCAGGGCAGCGTGTGGGGCAGGAGCCGCTCGAGCTGTATTGGAGGCCTGGGAGTCCTTGATAGGCCCCTCATTGTGCTACCCAGAGTTTTGGATATGTTCTGAGAAGATGGGTGGTTGTTTTTGTTTGCTTTTCTTTTCTTCTCTTTCTTTATTATTATTATTATTATTTTTTTGCACAGTACCAGGGATCAAACCTTGCACTTGCAAGGATGGCACGGTACCACTGAGCTAAAGCCCCAGCCTTCAAGATAAGCATGTTGTTTGGTTTATTAAGCCCTTCTAATTTTTTAAATTCATGAAATGGCTGCTGTTATTGAGAAGAATCTTGAATTAAAAGCACCCCCCCAGTCCGTTTTTGATCCCGCTGCAGATGGTCCCCTTCTCTTCGTTTATCTTGGGTGCTTACTTTGTCCCCCGAGGTATGAGGCTGCTTACATGGCCGATTTAAGGTGATATTTTCTCTGTTCTTTTTGAGGCTATACTTATGAGCTAGAATCATAAAAATTCAAGAATTGTGCCAAATTTTCTTTTGTTGATAACTGTGATTTAGTCTGTTATGTAACTGTAATGTATAATTTACACATCCTGAAGATCATCCGTCTCTGTACAGAGTGACTATATTTAACCCTCACTTCTTTGGAAAAAGGGAACATTACCAATTATCTCTGAAACACTATTTGTGAGACAATGCATATTGATCCACCCTCTGTCTCCATTTTTAATTTTTGGTACATCAAGTAGTACTTTATGATTTATCCCTTGCTTTTTGGGTATAAAGGCTCAGAGCAGAAAGGGAGAGCTTAGTAGCTGATGACTGTATCTTGAGGCTTCCCTGTGCTCATACTGTCTCACCCCAGGAGAGCAAGCGTAATGTCTGTCGTGTCTGTTAATGAGTTCTGTCCAGAGGGGACACGCGGGGAAGTCTCTTCCTGCTGTTACTTGTGTAGTTGGGGGAGGTAAGTGCGAAGAAAGGAAGCTGAAATAATTTACTTTAATAGTGAACAGTTTAGTAGGAAGAAGAGAATAACTTCCTTTTTCTTTATCACTAGTTTCTTTGTGATTTGAAGTTTTTGAGAAAGAAAATGGTTTCCTCATATCCTAGACTTTGAAAGCATGTCCATTTTAAGCTCAGATGATGCAATGATATCTTTTAAACAAATTCACTTACTTGTCACTCTGCATTGTACCTTGTTGCCCCGCAAGAGGCCTTGTTGGTACTGAAGTTGTCGTGATGTCAGAGGAAATGTCAACCGTTGTCGTAGAGGATTGTGTCCCCTTCAAAAAGCAAGCCTTGAATATGAAAATGATGTTCTCATTAAATCAGCTGTTTAAGAGGAGGTGGGAGGAATTGCTATCGATCTAATGGATTTAATAGTTCATACACAAAGTCTGTGGAATAGAAGTAATATTCTGCAGCTGAGTAACTGTAGATTAATCCACCTTCAGACACAATTCTGGAAGCATCTGTAAAACTGGAAAATTACTTTTTCTTTACTTTTTTCAGGCACAACTGGACCAAATGTATTTCCCAAATAGTTTAAAATTATATTACATCCACATAAGTAAGTCTACTAAAATTATATGAAAAATTGAAATAAAGTCATAAAATGCTGAACATAGGTTCTTCTTGGCTCCATTTACTCTGGAGTGGTGTGTGGGAGAGCTGCCGCGGTGAAGGGCGTGCAGAGGTCACTTGTGGAAGTTCTGTGTGAGATGGTCTCCTAACAGCTCATGGTGGCCCATTTTAGTTTGCAGTTGAAGTAGCCCTTTTAAGGTGGGTGGTGAAGTCGGACATTTCAACTTCTCTTCAGGTTCTTTCTGTGACCCCTGTAAAGCCTTTTTCTTTTATTCTGTACTCTGGAAGCGCAGCACCAAGTCCTCCTCCTTTGTCGGGAAAGGCCAGCCATTCCCTCTCCCTTCCTGCCCTAACCTTTAACGAGTGCTTGAGTCTCAAAGATAGAAAGACTCCCAGGACATGTGAGAATTTTAATAGGTTGGAGTGACATTCTGCAGATATTTTTGTAAGACACGAAAGGGGGTGGGCTTTGTTTGTGTTTGATTCTCATTTAAATTATGTGTTTCATTCATGTGTTACGATGCCTATGCAATATTTAATTTGGGCAGCATATACTATTTGAAAGTTCGCAAAGATATAAAATAATAGTGTTACCAGTTACAATTCTGTTTATTGGAAGTGAAGAAATGCAGAAGGACTGGGCTTCTTACAACTAAAAGAATAGACACGTATTAGGAATACGAATGTTTTTCTAGAGTGGTGCATTTCACAAAGCACTTTGCACACACTTCGTCTGAGTTTAGTGTGGTCTTATACGACAGCAAGGGGATAGATGGGCCAGGCTCCCATGGTTTCTTCAGTCTTATGATCTGTGGACCTGAAACCACCCCAGTAGTTTTGATTGGCGTTCTTTCTCCACTGTATTATTATGGGCTGAGCAGTCAGATAGCTTGCTGTTGGTGACAGCTGTTCTTCTTTATGTTTAATCTTTTCTCTTCTCTACTTCTCTCATCACGATCACTTTCCAGCTTGAAAACTAGAGCACATGTAGCCATCTTTTATTTACTTTTGTTCTATGCTAGCATTTGACTTCTGCTAAATGAGGTTGTCCTTTATGAGACAGCTGGCAGTTTGTTTCTGTATTCAGCACTCATCCAGTGCATCTCGGAACCTGAGACGTGTTAGCAAGGCTACACAAATAAAAGTACCACACGAGGAGGTCCTGTACCGGTGCTGGTGGGCTACAGATAGGCTTCCCGTCTAGTCAGTGGCACTGATGCTTTCGCTTATCTACCCCACCTCTCCTGATAATTTTACAATCAGTGGTAGACTGTGAGCAGCACTATAAATAGATGTGTGCATGTGCTTTTGTCTTCACATCGATCTTTCTTTCCAAAAAGGAATCACTCGGAGTCATTGTTTTGAGCAGTACTCCTAATTTGAGTTTAAATTTCTTCTCTTCTTACATTGGGGCTGTTGGAAGCATTATGGAACTTCTAAGCAAGATGAGAGTGCTGTGTAAAGCAAGTTTTTATTAAATAAATCTCAGAAAAATTCAGTAATCCAGATACAGCGCAGGGTTCCCTGGGCACTAATAGGTTCTGCGGCAGGCACTGGGGTAAGAGTGCAACGTCATGAACTCGTTGGGTTTGTATTGGGAGCGTGTGACTAACCTAGTTAAGACCCGGCACTTGCTAAGCTAACTTTTTGAGTGGGTTCTTGTCATATCTGTTAATTTTTAAATGGGTAGATTATGCAGACTTGAAAACCTTATTTTGACATTACGTGTATTACAGTGTTAAACTTTAGCATTAGATTACATGAAAATACTTAGATCTCAACTACAGAATTCCAAAAGTATAATAGTTAAGTGAACATATTAATATTAAGAATGTCTCATGACAGATTCATTCTTTAAAACCTGCCCCTTCTGAGTTAAAAATTCATTTCTTAAAGGTGAAGACATTCTCTGAAATTTATCAAACTCCTGGGGAGGCTTCCAATAGCATTATTTGTGTTTGTTTTTGTATATATGCAAAGGTCAAGCGAAGTAGCTTACCTCTCAGCAACATAATCTACTCTGTTATGGAAGCTGGTATAGATTTTTCAGAGTGTGTTACATAAAAGCATTAAAGAATGCAGTTCCCTTCACCACGCAAGTTCCCACGCATTTCTTGGCACCGGAGAGATAGCGGTGAATGAGCCCACATCCTGGTTAATCAGCTTAGAGCTTACCGGAAAAGTGAATTTCACATGGGTCATCTCAGTCGATGGCACCAGATGGTGTTTGATGTGCACATGTTCCATGGGCCCTCGGTGATTCCACAGGCGGTAGAAGCCAGTCTCTCCCTTTCCTTTTTTAAAACATAGTGCTGTGTTTTGTTTTGTTTTGTTTTGTTTTTAATTTCCTTCTGGCCTCTTTTCTTTGAGTCTCATTCTGGGGTGTGGAGGAAGCCCAGGTCATTTACTTCCTTCTCCTCTGCTGCGCGTCTCAGTGAAGTGCTTCCGGAATTGCACCTTAAGTTTGAAGTGCCCTTCCGGCCACTCAGCCACACAGATCTTCTCCTCTTTGTGTTTCCATCTGAAACTTTCCCATATCCCTGAGAACAAAACCCCTAATGTATGATTTCCTCTCACACTTTGTATCGTGCCTAATGAATATGCAGTTTATCATCATAATTGAGGTAGGATTCAAGCTACACTAAAGATATTTACAAAATACTAGAAGAGCAGAACACAGAGGAGGAAATGATTAATTGTTTCTGGGGAATTCAGAAAATCTTTTGTAAAGAAATTAACATTTATCTAGGTTTTGAAAGATGAGTAGGAGTTTTCGTTTTCCAGGTGGGAAGGTTATTTTAGGCAGGGGAACAACAGTCGGTATGGAAAGCGATGACATCAAAGAGGAACATGGCATGTTGAAGCAACAGGGCTAGACTGTAGGATGCACACGTGCTTTTGACGTGTGGCTGCTCGTGCTGGGACGCAAGGCCACCAGAAGGGTTGTGCAGTCATCTCTGAAATGCACAAATGAAGCTCCCGTCATTCTCTTACTGTGCTGTGTTACCAGGTAGGGCGAAGCCTGCAGTCACTGTTTCTGTGATGAGACATGAGGCTGAAGGCAGCTGGCTGTTAGATCAGGGTAGGAAAGTATGAATAGTCTTTTAAGAACCATATTTATTCATCACTCATCAGACATTCATTCAACAAATATATTCTGAGGCTGCTGCATTCAGGCAACAAGGGAAATATAAAGATGTTTCTACTCTATTTGTGCAGTGCCTCTTCTCTAAATTCAGGATTTTATTAGATTTTTCTTTTGAGAAGTGTTAATTCTGTGCCATTTTATTATGTTTTATGCGTGCTTGCTACTAAAGTACTGTGTAGTTATTGCTGTCTGTGAGGTTCAGAGCCGCTGTACTCCCTCTGCCGCTTTCTAGTCCGCCTGCTCGCCCTCCATCCTGAGGGTGCCTGTGCGCAAACGGCTGCTGTTTTCCTGTGCCCTGGCCTTTGGAGCTCAGAATGGGGAGGAGCAAGAGCTACAGATGTGTGCGGAGCCTTTGAGGCCTAACATCCGTGCTGCTGTTCCTTTACCTACTATAGTTGATGGAGAGGAAACATGGTTTACTGTACAAAAGGGTAACAGTAACACTGACAGCAAAATAGAGGCTTAATTCTTAGAGATTCCACTCCTCGTGGTATATTCTTTAACCTACATGTGGCAGAATATTCAAACTTCCTTATTCTTAAAACTGGCTTTATATTAATAATGGCTGTTTTTTTTTTTTTTTTTTTTTTTTCAGACAGCATCTCGCTTTGTAGTTCATGCTGGCTCTGAGCTCACTACATAGTCCAGGCAAGCCTCAAACTCAACAATTCTCCTGTCTCTGCCTCCCAAGTGCTGGGATTACAGGCGTGAGCCACCCACCCCACCACGCCCGGCACTGTGGTATTGATGGCTGGTGGGCATGAGTCTCCACGCCCAGCATTGTATGTGGTTTCCGGGGATTGAACTCAGGACCTTGCGCTTGCGAGGCAGGCATTGGAACCACTGAGCTAATCCTCTGGCCCCATAATGGCTGTTTCATGGAGAATGGTTTGCACATGGAGGTGGGCAGTAGGAACAGGGAGCTCAGCCAGTGATTGGGTTAGGCTGGTAGCAACAGAGGTAGAGCCACGAGGGTGGCTGGTGAAATGTACTGTGGGAATCCACGCTACTTGGCCGATGAGTGAGGGGGAGGGGCCAAGGGACAGGGAAGAAGGAACACTTTTGTGTTTGATTTTATTATTATTATTTTTTGTTTATTTAGTGGCCCAGGAGATTGAACCCAGAGCTTTGTGCTGCTGGGCAAGTGCTCAGTCAGTACAACTGCAGCCCCTGGTCTGATTTTAGGGTCTGCACATGCAGTGACATCTACTGAGGTGGGAAAAACTGGGAGAGATGGATATTTTCAGTGCAGGTTATGGCTGGGAGGATATGCAGAATTAAGATTTCTTATTTTATATACTATGCTAAAATTCAGTTGCATAAGGATATTTTTTAAAGTTGGCAGTTGAATATAGATATGTGGAGGTTAGAGGGGAAGTTCAGTCTGCATGTATATATTTAAGTCCCGGTGTGGAACCCGGGACCTGGGGCGTGCTAGGCAAGCACTGCACCACTGAAACGAACCCCCAGCCCCCTCAGATGCTGTATTTAAAAGTTCTGGTGTACGGAAGTGTTGCAGCTGTGAGATCGGGTGGCAATCCTGAAGAAGAGGATGCAGGACAAATCCCTGAGGAATGGCAGCAGCTAGAGGTCAGACAGAGGACACTGAGGTTGTAAAGAAGACAGAGAAACGGCTAGTGAAGTAGGAAGCGCAGGAGCAGGAGAGCCTGAGAAGGGTGTGTTTCTGTGAGGAAGGGAGTAAACGCCTTTGCTGAATGTTGAGCATTATTGGACAGGGGCAGAAAAGCGTGCTAGGGGTTTGGCGTCCTTGAACACGTTCCCAGGGCAAAACCATTTTCAGTGTTGTGCTGGGGACAGACAGGTGGAGCGGAGTGAGGGCAGAGCTGCACCGCCTGCCGTTGGGCAGCCCTGGCGGATTCTTTTCAGGGTTGTGTCGCAGTCTGCAGATAGTGCTGCCAGTTTATTCAGTTTTTCGCTATGGATGGACATTTACTTGTTTTCTTTTTTTTTTTTTTTCCACTGAAAATGATGCAACAATAACCATTCTTGTCTGTCTTAACCTACTGGGGAATTTACTCCTAGAGAACATATTCTAGAAAAGATCTTAACTGGGTTGCTGGATACGTGTGTTTTCTGTAATTGCAATGGGTTGATGTTAATTACTTTCCCAAAAGCCTCTAACAATTTCTGTGTTTACCATTAGCTGATGGAGGGGGATCTAGCTGAGGATAGGAGGCGATGTGACCCAAAGTGTAGGTAGAAAAACTAGACTCTGGTAGGCACAGAAAGCAGAAGGTTTAAACCCTCATAATTTTGTAGTCTTGGTGGTGATAGTATGGGAAAGTTTTATAGTCTCACTGACTAAGAAACCAGTTACAGAGAAAGGGTGTAGATCCTGGAGTGTGGCTCAGGGGTGGGTCATGTATTTAGCCTGTGCAGGGCCCTGGTTTCAGCTCCCAACACCAAGAGTGTGGGCGGCGATGGGAGAATTTAAAAGACTCATAGTGCCTGGGATGTAGGAAAGGGGTGTAGAGGACTGCTGGGCTGTGTCCGATTTGAAATGCAAGCTGATGGCGTGGTTTTTCTCTAGCTGTGTACAGTTTCATGTCCGTGAGGTCATGCGGTGCTGGAGCTGGCCAGGCTAGCGTGGTAGAGAAAGAGAGGGAGTTAGGGGATTTCTTCAGGGCAGTGGCAGTGTGTGTGGACCGTCGCTTCTGAGACAGGGTCCCAATGGGGAGGAGGTAGGGCAGAAAGAGGCTGTGGGCCCCGGGCAGGGCCTGCTGGTTAGAAAGCTCAGTGCGTTTGTAGCTCTAGGGTCGCTAAAGGACAAGGAAGAGTGTTGGATCATGGGTGATTGAATTTGGGGTTTGACAGGGCTGTGATTTCTCTTGGCCAAGTTGAGGAGTCGCCTGTGGATTGAGTCACTGAAGTAGAGTGGAAGAAGGAATTCCGGGGTAGGAGGTACCGAAAGCCGCAAGGCCAGGGGGTGACTGGCACAGTCTGCGGCTGTGAGGACAGGGCGCGGGCGCTGTGGGAGCAGGCGGGGCTCGACGCTCTGCAGGCAGAAGGAGGAGGGGTCTGGGGTAGCAACGGAGCAAGGGCGTTCCCCCCTCCGCCATGGGCCCTGGGACTTGGGGGCCACCGAGAGTGAAGCGGTGAGCTCCGGGAAGCGGTGAGCTCCGGGGAGGCCGCGGAGGAGGCTGCGCAGAGCAGAGCTTCCTGGCGGAGAGCAGGAGCAGCGGGGGTGGAGAACTGAGTGAGGGCTCGGACTACGAAGCTGGTGCTCCCCTCGCTCCGCAGAGGGCAGCCGGAAGTGCTGCCGAGCACAGAGCTCCGGGGCCCTGGTGGGAGATGAGACAGGGAAGAAGGGCCTGAAGGAGCGGCACGGAGAGTGGAGGAACACAGAGGGATGCCTGGAGAGCAGGGGCAGCCGGGGTGCAGACGCCCCATCCCCTTACCTGGCGGTGTCTGTTTTCCCGTTCCCAGCAGGAGGGCCTGCTTTTCCATCTGTGTTTATCTAAGTTCCGTATCCCTTGCACACTGCCCAAGAAGTCACACAGCGGGATCTGACCACGCGCGGCATGTGTCTCTTCCGTCCGCTCCGTCACGGGCTGCTGGACTGAGGACTGGAGCGCCACAGACACTCAGCTAACGATCACTGAATAGAGTTGAATTAAAGCGTGGTCATTAAATTTTCTTAGTTCTTTTCTCCTTCATGGACCCGATGTGTATCCTCCAGACAACTTGCCGGTTTCTGTGAGTACAGCATGTTCACCGAGCATACGCCATACTGTTTCTGTGCTTGCGAGAGCGTGTACTATGCAGAAGAGGACGCTTTACCTGTTGGGCTTGACGTCTTGTATTTTTCTGGGGGATTTCTGTCAGAACATTGGCTTACCTTGGTATTGACCTTGCCACTTGGCCATGATGACGTGCTTTGAAACCAGGGCGAATGGCGTTGTTTCTCTAAGCACTCTCCCCCAGCCTACTCTCCCTTCCAGATGAACGGTGCTGGACCTTGTGATGTGAAAGCTGTGGGAGGCAACGCATGAAGGAGAGAGATTTCCTTGTAAAATTACTCAGAAATAGCAAAATGAAAGGTTCGTCTTGCTTCCAAATGTTGGAAATACTGTACTGACGTGAAAAGCACACAACCATGAAAAATATTAATTTGCCCATTAATATGCTCATATTGTTTTGTGGATAGTAAAATGAAGGTACATGAGGTGTTATTCATGGCCTGTGTCAGGGGTCACAGCTCTGGCTGGCGGCTCCCGGAGGTCCCTTCCGAGCCCGAGCCAGAGTCTTGTCTTAGAAGACGTGCTGAGAATACTCGGTCCGTCACCTGGTCTCACGTTTGATCCCTTTCAGTCCCCAGTGCCTCGGGCTCCAGCCTCCTGAGAACAAGGCTGGGCCCTGCCCAGACGCCGGGACGCTGCAGATGACGGGGTCCATGCAGTGCTCCTCAAACGCTGGCTCCCAGGAGTCCTCTGCACTTTTAAAGTTACTGAGGACCCCAAAGAGCTTTGGAATTTCCACACCGTGCTTTGAGAACTTCTACTCTTGTACATCCAGAGATGGAATAAAGGGGCCAGAGATTTAGCTCAGTGGTTCTGGTGCCTGCCGAGCAAGCCCAAGGTTCCTAGTTCGATCCTGGTAACCATGTACAACAGTGCCGGGTGTGGTGACTCACGCCCACTGGCAGTCAGTACCACACACCACAGTGCCGGGCGTGGTGGCTCACACCTGTCATCCCAGCATCTGGGAGGCAGAGGCAGGAGGATTGCTGAGTTGGAGACTAACCTTGACTACATAGTTAGCTCAGGGCCAGCCTGAACTACAAAGCAAGGCCATGACTTAAAATGAATGAAATGAATGAATGAGATGGAATAAATTGGTGAGGTAAACTGGTAGGGACTGCAATGAAAGAAGAAAATAGATGCAAAAGTGACCAAAACACAGACTGACAGCTGTGGCCAGCAAGTGCTGAGGGCCCACCACATGCGGAAGTGCAGAGTCCTGAAACAATACTGTTCATCTCAGTTGTTGCCTATCTTCTTCAATATAAGACTGATTTTGATATCAAAAATCATTTCAAGATTATAAATTAACTCTTTTACTTCCATTGGGAAAATGACCCCAAAAAGCTGCTTGTGAATTATATTCCAGTTTCTGATACATTTGTTTTATTAATCACAGTGGTTTCTGTGGACATTAGAAAATGAACTCTGTGTTTTATACATTATGCATTGCAAGCAGAGCTGGGTGCCCGTGGAGGTTTGCAGGACGCTTTGCAGATAGCTCTGTGCATGACCTGTGTCAGCTCCCTGCTCATAGCTTGGGAACTGGAGTCATTGTCAGTTGTGGACACCAGCGTTAGAGCTGCTGAGGGACAGATTCGTTTGCAGATTGTTCTTAAGCCATTAATACTTTTGATGCCTTTGGTCAAGATGACCAGATGTTGTAAAGGAAAGCATGAGACAGGCACGTGAGCTTCCAGGCTTTTCCTCCCTGGCCCTTCTTCTCCTGAGAGCAAGGAGAGGGCACTTGTGCATGGCACACTCTCAGCAGCCCTGAGGGGCTGCTGAGACTTAATGGGAGAGAATCGTGTTGAGAGAGTTAATACTGAGTTGGGGAAAAGTGGAAGTGTGGTAATCGTGCAAGGGGAGGATTGAGAAATTAAATGGTATCTTTTTAGAAGTCTGCCTTATTGCGGTCTGCATAGCTCCTTGGGGATTTTCTACTGAGTACAAGAAAATCAGCAAGCACTTCTTGAAAAACCCAGATGAAATTACTGCCATAAATTTTTATTTTTTTTCATGGTATAAAACCCTTAATTTAGATGGGGAGGGTTTATTACCAGTGTTTTCTTGGCATGGCTAAGTTCAATTAATTTTAGATGACAAGCTCCATCCCCCCCTCCCCCTCGGCTCTCCCTCCCCCTCCCCCTTACGTGAAAAGTACAATTTGTTATTGGTTTGCCTTTGGCTCTGGAGACCTCATTAAGGGCCTGAGAAAGTGATTTTCTCTCTCTCTCTCTCTGTCTCTCTCTCTCTCTCTCCCCCTCCCCCCTCTCTGTGACACCCTTGTTTTCTGCTGGATTCTTGCCGTTTGCGTTGTCTCACGTAAAGCATGGGTGCTGTGTGTCAGGAGAAGGCTTGCAGACAAAGGTGGTCATGTTTATACCCTTTAAGTATGGCTTTCAAGTGACCACTACAAGTTAAGAAATTGTGACCACAGCATTCAGCTAAGACATGCAGCTTGGCTCAAGACAAGGTCCCTGACGAAGATTGCGGGCACATTGAGACAGGAAAACTTACTTAGCTGTTCTGTCAGCTCACCTGGAATGTACCTGGTTGTTTGCGAGCAGGAACAAGCTGTCAGCAGAGTGTTGTATTGACTCAGCTCCTAAGGCCTAGCGAGGTGGGCTGCACCGTCTCGTGCTTGTTCCTATCAGAACACTGTGAGCATACCCTGCAAATGAGGGGAGTGATCTGTGGTGCTGCGTTTTGCTTTTCTCTGCATGGCAACACAGGATCTATTGTAGTGTGAATAAAAGGAGTCACAAGAGATTCATTACTGTTTGTGAAGTGTGCTATCTGTGTCTTTCTGCATGTGATCTTTTATTTTACTTACAAAGCAGATACAAAAATTAGAATTGAGGTGAGAGAATATGTATTGCATAAATAAGCAATTCAAACGAAAGTTTTACCATTATAACAAACAAATACCCTGCTTCAGAGGCTGGAGATTAGAATCCTGCTGCAGTAAATGCTTGGCAATAAATTAGCTATTGTCTCTAAAGTTCCCAAGGTGACGTTTCTTAAATACTATTATTAAGAATAGCTGAATTAGTAATAATAATGTTCAAGTGCCATTGGCAACAGTAGAGATATTTTAAAAATAAAGATAAGTGTGTGTGATCGCAGTCCCAGTGATGTGTGTGCTGCGTGTGGAGCGGGCGGCCCCAGTGGAGTGTGTTCTGCAGCGGGGAACATGCCGTGCAGGGCACGGACTTCTGAGGAGGGTATCATATGAGTGTTTAATTTGTTCATAGTTTCTCTCTGCTTTTTGTGTCTTGCTTAACCCCATTTCAAAATAGTGTTGTTTGCAAAATTAAGGAAAAAATAAGAAAGCTGACAGAGAGTAAAGTTGGCAAAAGGCCACATCTAGAAGATGCCTGTCTCACAGTTAGTGACAGGCACTGTGGAGCCCCCAGGTGCTGGCTCATTCGTTAGTATGCTCTTTGCAAAGAGTGGTATGCAATTGGCATGAATAAAAATGCGTGGGGATTGAACTTCCCGGTAAAGGTTTTGTTCTGTGGAATTTATACCTGTATAGGGCCCTTTGTTGGGGATGAAATTTTACGAGAAAATCAACATGGGAACCAAGAACTGGCCCAGTCCCAGGAAGAGGAGGAATGGCCAATGTCCGTGCACGTGAATCCTCACCATGGGTAAAGGAACTTACAAGAGGAATGGTACAGGGCTTCTTGACTTGGAGAATCAAATATTTTTCAAGTTCGGAGATAGTGCTTGTTAAAAGTTTCACCTGGGGATCGGAGATTTAGCACAGTGGTTCCGTCACCTTGCGAGCAGGAACAAGCTGTCAGCAGAGTGTTGTATTGACTCAGCTCCTAAGGCCTAGCGAGGTGGGCTGCGCCCAGGGTCCCTGGCCTGTAATCCCAGCACTCAGAAGGCAGAGGCAGGAGGATTGCTGAGCTCGAGGCTAGACTGGGCTACACAGTGAGCTCAGGGCCAACCTCAACTATAAAGCGAGACCCTGTCTCAAAAAAAAAAAAGTCATTGTATTCCTTTGTTTTTGTTTTTTTTTGAGACAGGGTCTCACTTTGTAGTTCAGGCTGGCCCTGAGCTCACTATGTAACCCAGGCAAGCCTTGAACTCAGCAATCTTCCTGTCTCTGCCTCCCGAGTGCTGGGATTACAGGCGTGAGCCACCACATCCGGCATTGTGGTATGCGGTGTTGATTGTTGGTGGGCGTGTCTGCACGCCCAGCATTGTATGTGGTTACCGAGGATCAAACTCAGGACCTTGTGCTTGCGAGGCAGGCGCCGGAACCACTGAGCTAACCCTCCGGCCCTATTTTGTTCCTTTTGAGTTACCTCTTTTTTTTTTTTAGCATTACATAAATCAAGAGAAAACCATATTAACTTTTGAAAAAGTATGTATGCATCTAAATAGTGAAAGAAATGTACCTTGTGTGTACAGCTTATTGGCACAGCCTGCTTTTTGGAAGTGTTCATAGCAGTCCCTTGTCTGTGAATGTAGAATGTGGGTGATAGACTCGTGCTGGCATTGTGACTTGTCCTTGAAACCTTACATGAGTCCTGGAAAAACCTTACTGTGGTAAAATTGACTTGAGTTAGGCTTTAGATATTACAAACAGGGGCCTCAGGCAGGCAAATTCATAGAGTAGACCACGTTTAGAAATGATTAGATTTATTTCTGTGATAATCTATTGGGACTCACTTGAGTGTCTTACTAGAGATTTTTATGAATGTGAAAGTGACTATAGGTAGTGTTTCCTTCAAGCCAGTGAGATTCAGCTGAAGCAGTGGCAGGTCTGAGGGGCACCTTCACTTTAACCCTGGTCTCCAGCACCCCAGGCACCTGGATGATCACCTGGCCACTGCTGTCTCAGTTGGTCACTTGCAGCTTGATTCCAGCTAAGCTTGTTTAAGGAAGACTTGAGACAAGACCTTCCAACTTGTCCACAGCTTGGGAGACTGGCCACGTCAGAAGCCTGTGCCTGCTGTCCTGGTCGCTTAGTAGTTGGAACAGTGACAAGGTCTGGAGATCCTCCCGCAGTCACGGATTTTTACTTTTAGTAGGTCCGTTGTCCGGAGGGGCCTGCTGAACTGACCGTACTTCATTTTTGCTGAGAACTGTATTCTTTGCAGTTTATTCCCTTCCTCTTTGTCCTCCCTACTTTTTCTTTTCATCTTCTTCTCTCCTCTCCTTCCTTCCTGTAGAAGGAACTGGTACCATGAAGAGAGGGGCTGTGTGTTGCCGCCCTGGGACCTCCGTGAGGTGCCCGGGAACCGTGGTAATGTGGAGGTGTCAGCCAGGTCAAAAGCCCCAGGGACAGCTGCTGAGTGCAGTGTCTTCTGTGATCGGTGGAAGGAGCCAGAGAGAGAAGATTTGGAAAATGGAGCATATTCTCGGGCCCTGCATTAGAGAATACAAATCCCAAATCAATGTACATTTCAGAAGGTGCTTTATCCAGCAGTTGTGTGTGACAGCAATAGGAGGTGGAAAGAATTCTCTCCATGTGTACATTTTGAGAAATACAGTGTTTTTATTTGGTACAGTTGCATATTCATTTCTAACAGACTGCAGCCTAAAAGAATTGGACATTTATAGATTCTATGAATATTCAGAGAGTCACCAAAACCAATTCTGTCCTTTACCTTATATCTATACCCATCTGTCATTTGCTTGCTAGATGCTTCTACTTCTGTATAGTGGCATTTGCCTTTTGAGAGAAAAGCGTCTTCCTGCATTGATGAGGGGCTGTGCTGGTGCCTTTGCTGCCCTGCTTGAAACTTCCTGCCCTGCGCGTGGGTTTTGGAGGGCACATGGGCTGCGGGGGGTGGGGGGGTGGGGCCTGTCTGCTTTGGGATCTGCCCTTAGCTCTCCAAGCTTTTCAGGCATTGTTTTAGGGCTTGAAGGCACTGATGGCACTTGCTGCAGTCAGTCATCAGGGGACTTGGCAGGCTGGCCAAGCTGACAGGCTTGCCCATTTGCATTTTAATTGGCATGACCATTAGCCTAAAGCTCGAATTTTAAAAGTTGTCCCATGAGCCCTTTCTCCTTTTCTCCTTTCATGTTTCTCAAGCTGATTTGTATCTTAAAAAGATCATGTTTCTCAGTATTTTAATAAAAATCATGTTCCTTTTGATAAACTTAACACTCTCACACTTCTCTTCATATTATTAAGATATCACTTAAAAAGTAAGAATTGTAACCAAAGGGTCCCAGCGTTGACTGTCTTAGAAGGACGCCCCTTTCCTCCAGGCCTGTGAGGCGGGCGGAAGGCATCCCCGCTCAGGCTCCTGCCAGGGCGCAGTGTGGGTCGCTTTCCCGCCAGGCCGCCCCGCGGCTCTGTTCTCCTGGTCAGACGGACAGAGCCTGCTTTGTAAACACCACATGCTTCGCCATGGTCAGGAAATGCCCTTTCAGGCTGCACACGCCCCTCCCCGAGGCCTCTGCTGTGGCTGAGACCCTGATGCGCGCCAGGAGGGCCGGCCTTCCACCTCTCTGCCGCCGCTCTGCCCGCGGCTCGGCTCCTGGTCTCGTCTTTCCCGCTTCGGGCCCGGCCTGTGCGGTCAGCCGGGCTGTGTCCTTCAGTCTCGTCGGGCAAGAAGCAGCCAGCCTCGCCGCTTCCCACACGGGGTATCCAGGCCCTAGAGGGCGGCGGCACACGTGTGGGCGCGCAGGAGGTGGTGTGGGAGAAGCGGCCCCTGAGGCCCCACACGCCTGCTGCCTCTGCTCCTACCCCCCCCCACGCCCTCCAGGGCTCTAGGGTGTGGCCGAAGCAGGGGCGGTGCTGAGGGTGAGACTGAGTGGGTTCCTTGGTGACCTGCCGCG
Source organism: Thryonomys swinderianus (assembly GCA_004025085.1). Lineage (NCBI taxonomy): Eukaryota > Metazoa > Chordata > Mammalia > Rodentia > Thryonomyidae > Thryonomys > Thryonomys swinderianus. The sequence continues at coordinate 3,254 of PVIC010031576.1, read as the reverse complement.
GGGCCGCGTGTCTGCTGACCCTGGCGGGGGTGGAGCCGAGCGTGGCCCCGGGCCTCAGTGGTCCGCTCCTGCCCCACACCCAGCGGTGCTGCCCACCTGACCAGCCTGCAGTGGGTGGTTCGGGACCAAACCCAAAGCCACTGATTGCCCTCACATCATGCAGAGTTGCTCCATTGGTTCTGTTGAAAGAAGAAAAGTTATTTAGAAACTTATTAAAATAAGTTTTAAGAATAAATTACCTCTGGGCCAGGGATTTAGCGCAGTGGCACAGCTCCTCTTGGCAAGCACGGGTCCTGCCGGTTTGATCACCCCCCCCCCAATTTTAAAAAATTGCCTCATTCTACCTAGTGACAGTTGGCCGTAAGATCTTGGGCATTGCTTTCAAGCCATACCATTTTTATTGCGAAGAAAACCTAAAATACCATATACAATTTACTCTTACTTTAGTTCTTACTATATGGAGAGTTTTTATATGAGAACTATAAAATTCTCTTAATATGAGAAATCATTGTATTTGTAAGAACAGAAATATTACAAATTGGCCTAAGGGAGTTTTTGTGGTAACTTGTAAAGGTAACCAAAACATTATCTTTTCCTACCATAGAAAATTATTTGAAGCTCTTAACTTTGGGTCTATGTTACTAGAGTTGGAATGAAGATATAATGTATATGCTGTGAATCTTTTATATTATTATTCTTAAATGGATATTTTGACAGTAAATTGAATAAAAGATTTGTATAATTTTGAGTCTGCCATCAGCATGTTCTAAAATGGGCAAAATAGAGTTTCTAATCGCACTTTAGGGTATAGGTTTGAACACTTCAGAATATTGTTACTGCTCCATTGTCCACATCCTGGGGTATCTTGGGAGTGTAGAGAATTTGCTCGTCAGCACTCTGAGTTAGATCCCTGTGAGGTCCGTTTTGTTTTGCTTTGGTTTTTTTTTTTTTCTCCAGACTGTGTCATACGTGGAACAAATCAGTCTTGAAGAGTAATGTTAATTTGGTGAAGGAAATTTGTCAATGAAAAGATGGTCTGATATTGAAGGCATATACTGAGACAAGCAATTGTGTTTAAAAGGAAAAAAGTTTTTGTTGAAAAAATTCGCATTTGGAGAGTGCACTTTGCACACTTGACCACTGGAGGGCGCTGTGCTACTGTAAACTCCTCATTCAAGTCAGAAGTCATCCAATCGCTTCATTTTTCCTTCTTACCAAAAAGATAAAGGACTTATATTCTTGTAATGCCAAATCAGTTCATACTTAACATTCAGCCTTTAGCTGTGGAAACTGTTTGAATGACAGTAATGGCTTCATTTCAAGTTATTTAAATGTTTAATGCTGTGTAATTTACTCAAATGTGTGTAATCCTTTATTTAACTAGATGAAAATAATATACTGTTAACATTGTTTTTAGCATTAATTAATGTGACTAATTACAGTTAACACTAGGCCCATTTCCTTGTTTTTTGCGTGACGCAGAGGGCCGTCTCCGGCCCCGCTTCTCCCTGTTGGGTTCAGTGCGCAGTCCGCTCCCCGCCACCCAGCAGCCTGACCCGCTCCGCTCTTCTGGTCCTTAATCGGATCCCCGAGTTCTGACATTTCCTCTGGAGAGCAAACCTGATCAACCGTGGGCTCTCTTTCCTCCTCCAAGTGTCCTCTACCGGGAAGGAGCCTCGTAACAGTGTGTGGTCTTCCAAAATGAGCACGGCAACCACTGAAACTCTTCCGTTCCCATCAGCACTTAGAAGAAGAGGAGCCAGAAGGAGCGTGTGTTGGCATCGCCGGCCCTGGCCCCGGGGGAGGGAGAGCTCACTCACGTCCAGCAGGCAGAGGTGGCGCCCTGCGCTCCTGCCCGGACGGCAGGCTCAGCCGCTGCTGCCCCGGCTCTCAGCCCTGAGAAGGACTAAAAGCAAAGCCCTGCTGTTCCCCAGCCGGCCTGGGCCTGGCCGTGGGGACCAGATGGCTGTTAAGTCAGGACGGGCGGCAGCTCCGGTTCTGACAGCCTGCCTGTTCTGCTGCGGCCCGGGATTCAAGCTGCCCTTACAGTCCCCTGTTTGTAGTCATGCATAATTCTTCTTCCTTAAACATTTCCCTCCGGGGTGTGGCAGAAAGGACATTTCTACCCATTGACTTTTTAAATAGATATCACTTATTCAAGTAATTGTTAGGTCACAGCAAGCTTTCTTATTCTAACTTATATGGAAGTTTTGTGCATAACGGAGCAAAATTTCAGGGGTTAAAAGTTGCATTTTTAGATTAAAGGCTTGGATTAGAATGCTGTCAATGTTCGAAAATAAGCAGACTATATGAGCTCCTCATAGATTTTGTATCACCGTGTGATTTTTATAGGCAGTGGTACTGCTTTTGTTTTGGAATAAAACCTTAATTGGAAAGCTTAAATTTAATTTAATGAATAAAGTTCACTCTTCTTATTTAGTACATTGAGGTTTATCTATAATTTTTAAATAGTTTATATATTGCTGCCACATCATAATATTCTTTAGCATAATTTTACTCATAAACATAATTTTAAAACATAAATACATGCCACATGTAGCTCTCAGTTGGATAAACCAAATGACTGAAATACAGAATTTCACTAATTCTTAAATATAGACCACACAGCATTTTTAGGGGATAAGGTCATTGTTCACAAATGAGAAAGTGATGTAAGTTTTAAAATTGTTACTTTTGATGTTTTGCCCCGTGAAGTCCCTCAGTAACCCTGCAGTGCTCTGGGCCCGGAAGCCGCTCCTCTGTTGGGCCCTGAGGTGCCTGCAGAGAACCTCCTGGACCGGCGGGTCCCCGGAGCCCCAGGCTCTCTCTCCCTCAGGTGCAGCCCGGGCCTGGGTGGGTGGGGCCCGGCCTTTGCTCCTCAGATGCCACAGGCTGACTGCGGTCCTTTCTCTGCCATTTTCTCATCTCTGATGTGGGATTTGGTTGGTCTTTCTCCATTTGAGCCAATAGAGAAGACACAGTAAAGGACTTTTAATTTCTGGAGAACTTTGAGCCTGAGGATAAAAGCCATTTGCAGTGTAGTTTTTTGCTTTGCTTGTTTTTTGGAAGGCAAACCTGTCTCTTTTCTTCGCTTGAAAGACAGTAAACAAGCTTGAGAAGCCAAGTGTTGGAAGTGAACAGATGCGTGAGGCAGCCTTCATCATAGCAGCTCGAGCAAGTAGCACTGTAATTATTCCTAACACTCCCCTTTGGACCAGACAGAGGACTGGGAACTCGGTTTCCTTCTTTGTTGC
>PVIC010031575.1:10564-21376 GCA_004025085.1 Thryonomys swinderianus | reverse complement strand
AGTGTCAGAGGTCAGTAGGGTTCTTCCTTCTCTCTTCAAACTTATGTGTATCTTAAAGATAACTTGCATGAATTACTGTGGTCTCAATTGTTTGTCACCCCTTAAACACAAAAGGTTACAGTGCTTCGTGTTCCTGTACTGACTTTGCCTTCCTTTTCTCTCTCTCTTTCTTCTTTTTCTTTATTCCACAGATTTGCTAATGCCACAGAAAGAGCTCTTTTAAATTACATACAAAGCTAAGGAGTGAAATCAATAGAGTACAGATAGGCAAATACTGGATCTTCTTGTTGACCTGAGCACCGGTAGATGCAAATGAGCTCTAGCAGTATGACAATCTTTTCAGAATGGGAAATTTCCAAAGGAAATTTGGTGTGGGGATGTAATGAGGGGAAGGAATAAATATGATTCTGAAAGAAAATAAAAGAGCATGTATATAGGGGGTGGGGAGGTGTGGGTGGGGTTATGGGTACAAATGAGAATTGACTGTGTCATATATTGGTACAAATTCCCCAATGTTATGTGTGCGTGTGAGATGTATGCAAATTGTACCAATAAAGAATGCAATTTTAAAAAATAAATAATAAATTACACACAAAGCACTAACCAAGATTGAGTTCATTATCTTTCAGCACTTTATTGTTATTCAGAATAAAATTTATGATGGTGGCCTGGGGATTTAGCTCAAGTGGTACTGCACCTACCTTGGAAGCACAAGGACTGGAGTTCAACCCCCAGTACCGCCAAAAAAAAAAAAAAAACTTATGATAGCATATTTGCTCCACAAATGTCTTACTAAAATTTTTCTGAACAAAAAGTTCCTTATTGATTTGACAAGAAAAACAAGTAGCTGTAGCCCAAGGAAAGGCAGATATCTGAGTCTAAGAAAAAAGGTTATTATCATAAATAATCCTGGTTTTTATTTTAGACACCTGTATACCCACAAGGCATGAATACATTTAGTATATCGTGAAATTAACAATGAATATCACAAGTATGTGAAACCTTCCCTTAAGTTAGTTGTGTAACTACTTTTAATTTTATTAAAAACTCACAGCAACCCTCCTGCCTCTGCCTCCCGAGTGCTAGGACTACAGGCGTGACCACCATGCCCAGCATTATGGTATATGGTACCGGTGATCATACTCGGGACCTTGCACTTGCTAAGCAGACGATGGAACCACTGAGCTAACTCCCTGGCCTTGATAGCCACAGCTGGAAAATCACAGCTGACAGCTAAAACTGCTGTTTTCACAGCCACATGTAATTGTTCCTTCTAGAGGGGGAGACTATTTAAAGATGATTTTTAACTATTCTAGTGGTTGGTGTATAAACCAGATTTGGGTGTGGAGAGAGACCAGGTGGCGCTCTTCAGAGCTAATTGTTTTTCAAACAGTGGGAAAAGAAGATTGTCAAGGCTCCAATCTGCCCTGCTGCAGATGTTGACCTATAAAAGGACTTTTCCATTTTGCGTCGGACCTTTGGACCATAGTTAGCTAGAGGGCTTTCTTTTTCTTTCTTTCTTTTAGCCCAGTTACCACATCACAGAGAATAGTGGCCGGAGTGCTGAGATTACAGAAATCACGACAAGAGAGTCAGTCAGTCCTCTGAGAACTGGATCCATGCCTGTTCTTTAATGTCTGTTTTTGTTTGAAACTGTTACTCAATTCGTAAAGTTCACTAGGAATGTTGTGCTTGTTCTATCAATGAATTTACCTGCTATAAAAACCAGTCAGTCTGACAAAAGCTATAAAGGACATTCTTGCGCATGAGGGAAGTAAAAGGAGCTCATTTCTCTCTAGAAAGTATGACAGCTTTTATAGAGTGGGAAATTTCCATAGGAAATTTGGTGTGGGAATGTAATGAAGGGAGGGAATAAATATGATTCAGAAAGAAAATAAAAGAGTATGTATAAAGGGGGTGGGGAGGTGTGGGTGGGTAGGGATATGGGTAAAAATGAGAATTAACTTGTGTCATATACTGGTACAAATTCCCCAATGTTATATGTGATTGTGAGATGTATATAAATTGTACCAATAAAGAATTTAATTTTTTTTAAAAAAGGAGCTCATTTCTACTGCTGCCTGAGGACTAACAGGCAGATAAACTTGAGCTAAAACTTTTCCATTTTTTGAGTTTATGTTTATCTTTACTGGTACATTGTATATACATATTATGATCACAGTTAATATTGGGAATTTGTGCCAGTATATGACAAGATTTAATTCTTATTTTTGCCATTCCCCTACCCACCCCACAACTCCCCCACCCCCTAAATGCATAAGCTTTGTTTCCCTTTTTTTATTACCATCACATTTCTCCTTACCCCTTATTACTCACCCCTCCACCGTTTCCCTTTGAATATTTTCTATTTCACAATATACATAATACATTCTAGAATTCATGAACATCTTCAGTTTCTCATACCAGAGAACACATGTGATATTTATACATCCGTGACCTATTTATTTCACTTAAGAGTACGTCCTGAAGGCATGTCCTTTTGAGTATAAATGACTCAGACTTATCATTCTTCAGGGCAGAGTAATACTCACTTTTATACAAAAACCACATCTGCTTTACCCAGTCTCCAGTTGATAGGCATTTGGGTTGTTTCCAAGATTGAGCTATCACAAACTGAGCTGTTATGAAGATGGGAGCACATATGTCATGGTGGTATGATTCTTTTATTTCTTTTGTGTATATTCCTAGCAGGGCAACATAGCAGGGTCAAATGGGACCTCTAATTCTAGTTCTATTAGGAATCTCTACACTGACTTCCATAGAGGTTGTACCAATTTACATTCCCACCAACAGTGGAGAAGAGTTCCGTTTTATTTTGTTTTTTAAAACTTATTTATTTATTTATTTATTTATTTATTTATTGCTTTTTTAAGGGCTCTTTTTTCTCCATAGCCTCACCAGCATTTGTTGCTGGCTGATTTCAAGACAGCAGCCATTCTTTGTGGAGTGAGATGAAATCTTAGTGTTGATTTCATCTGCATCTCTCAAATGACCAGCAGTGTTGAGCATTCCTTCATATGCTTCTTGGCAGCTTTTACTTCTTCCTCTGAAAAGTGTCTGCTCATTTTAGCTGCCCATTTTTGAATTGGGTCTTTCAATTTGGGGGGGCTGATTTTTCTAAGCTCTTTATATATTCTAGATAGGCCTTTGTCTGAGAGACAGCGGGTAAAGATTCTTTTCTAGGGCTGGAGATTTAGATCAGTAGTTCCAGCACCTGCCTGCAAACACAAGGTCCTGAGTTCGATTCCCAGTAACCACATCCAGTGCTGGGCGTGGTGACTCATGCCCACCAGCAATCAATACCACATACCACAGTGCCAGGTGTGGTGGCTCACACCTGTAATCCCAGCACTCAGGAGGCAGAGACAGGAGGATTGCTGAGTTCGAGGCTTGCCTGGGCTACATAGTGAGCTTAGAACCAGCCTGAACTACAAAGTGAGACCCTGTCTCAAAAAATAAATAAATAAATAAATAATTTTTTTTTAAAAAAAGATTCTTTTCCAATTTGTTGGTTGTCTTTTTGCTCTGCTGGTGGTTTCTTTGCTGTGAAGAGTTTTAATAAAAAGAGATCCTATTTGTTGATTTCTTTTGCTAGATCTCATGTTATAGAGGTTTTGTTCATAAAGTCTTTCCCTAAGTCAATGTTTCTAAGAGTTTTTAAAATTTTATTTATTTCTTTAATTTTTTATCTTTTGTGACAGGGTCTTGCTTTATAGTTGAGGCTGGCCCTGAACTCACTATGTAGCCCAGGCAAGCTTCAAACTCCTGCTTCTGCCTCCTGAGTGCTGGGTTTACAGGCACGAGCCACCACACCTGAGTTGATTGCTCATGGGTGTGAGTCACCACATCCGGTATTGTTTCATAAGGTTACCAGGGATCAAACCAGAGACTTTGCACTTGCTAGACAGGTGCTATAACAACTGACCTAAATCTCTGGTCCATCCAAGAGTTTTACCTAACCTGTTTTGCAACAGGTTTAGTGTTTCTGTTTCAACATTTAAGTCTCTAATCCACTTTGGTTTTAATTTTGTACATGGTAACAGAGATAGGTTTAGCTTTAGTTTTTGGCAGATTAAAGCCCAGTTTTTCCAGTACCATTTGTTAAAGAAGCTATCTTTCCTACACTGAGGATATTTGACTCCTTTGTCAAAGATGAGGTGGCTTAGTGTATCTGACAGTCTTGTTTTTGTTTTAGACAGGGTCTCACTTTGTAGTTCAGACGTTCCTGAGCTCACTATGTATCCCTGTTGTATGCTTTTCAATTTCCAAGTACTTGTGATGATCTTGAAATGTATTTTGCTATTCAGCTCCAATTTCAAGGCGCTATGGTCTGACAGTATATAGGGGATAACTTACTTAAACCCCTCTGCATTTACTTAAATCTGTTCTATGAACTAGCATGTGGTCTATTTTAGAGAATAATCCATGGGCAGCTAAAAAGAGTGTAAATTCTGACTTTGTCAGGTGAAATACTCAGTAGATACCTATTAAGTCAATTTGTTCAAGAGTTTGGTTTAACTTAAATATTTCCTTGCTGAGTTTTTGTCCAGTCCATCTGTCTATTTGTGAAAGCAGGTAATGAAGTCTCCTGCTATTGTATTGGTGTTTATCTGGCTTTTCATGGCCACTAATGTTTGTTTTATATAGTTGGGTCTGTTAGAATTTGGTGTGTAAATATTTAAGATTGTTCTTTTTTCTCTTGAGTTGTTCTCTATACAAGAGACATGTATAGAAGCGTATAGATGTGTGGTCTTCATCTGTCTTAATCAGTTTTGGTTTGAAATCTCTTCTATCTGCAAATAAGATGGCCACTCCCACTTTTCTGCCATTTCCTGTTGCATGCTGAATTGTTTTCCATCCTTCAACTTTCAGTCTATGGCTTTCTTTGAAGTAGGTGTGTTTCCTGTATGCAGAAGATTGTAGGATCTTGCTTCTTGATCCATTTTTTTTTCTTTTTGAGACAGGGTCTCACTTTGTAGTTCAGGCCGGCCCTGAGCTCACTATGTAGCCTAGGCAAGCCTCGAACTCAGTAAACCTCCTGCCTCTGCCTCCCGAGTGCTGGGATTACAGGCATGAGCCACCATGCCCAGCACTGTTGTATGTGGTGTTGATGGCTGGTGGGTGTGAGTCTCCACACCCAGTATTGTATGTGGTTACCGGGGATCGAACTCAGACCTTGTACTTGCAAGGCAGGTGCCAGAACCACTGAGCTAATCCTCCAGCTCTCTTGATCCATTTTGTCAGTCTGTGTCTTTTAAGTGGTGCATTGAGTACACTGACATTAATGGTTATGAATGATATGGACAAACTTAGAGCTGTCATGCTTTTCTATTCTTGATTCTATTCTTCTTTGTGTTTCCCCCTTCCTCATCAGTTTCTTTTTGACCCAATGAGGTGACTCTGGATCATGGCTTTGTACCTTTCATTGTTTTTCCCCAAGAATTTTTTTTTTTTTTTGAGATAAGGTCTCACTTTTTAGTTCAGGTTGGTCCCGAGCTCACTATATAGTCCAGGAAAGCCTGGAACTCAGCAACCCTCCTGCCTCTGCCTCCAAAGGGCTGGGATTACAGGCATGAGCCACCATGCCCAGCCTTATGGTATGTGGTACTGATTGCTGGTGGACATGAGTCACCATGCCTCCTATTGTTGTATGTGGTTACTGGGGATCGAACCAGGAACCTTGTGTTTGCTAGGCAGGTGCCAGAACCACTGAGCTAAATCTCTAGCCCTCCAAGATAGGGTTTGTATCTGTGCAGTTTTTTTCAGGTGTTCTTTTTTTTTTTTTTTTCCAGTACCAGGGATCCAACTTGAGCCCTTGTGCATCCAAGGTTAACATGGTACCACTTGAGCTAAAACCCCAGCCCCTTTTCTCAGGTGTTCTTTGTCATAGAAGTATCTTATTTCCCCCTCAAGTTTGAAGGATAGCTTTGCAGGATACATCGATCTAGGTTGGAGGTTGTTTTCCTGCAAGACTTGAAACACTTTACTCCAGGCTCTCCTCATATTGAGGGTTTGAGAAGTCTGCTGTGATCCTGATGGGCTTCCCTTTGTATATGATTTTCTTTCCTCTAGCTGCTTGCAGTATTTCATTTTTTGTTTTTGTTTTTTATTGTGGTGTGTTTTTTGCATATCTGGAACATTTATAATTATATGCCTATCATGACCATTTGGAGTCCTATATGCTTCATATATCTGTGTGTCCAATTCTTTTCCTTTTCCTGTGAATTTTTCTGCCATTATCTTTGTGAATAGTTTTTTTTAATGTCTTTTGCATTATCTTCTGCTTCCTCAGTGACACCAAACAATCTTATGTTATTCTTTGAGTCATCTAGGAGCTGTTGGACTGATTGCTCATGGTCCCTTTCCATTTTCCATAAATTATGCCTTTCCTGTTCATTGGCTACCATCCTGTCCTCTAGGTCTAAAATTTGGTCTTTGACCTGATTCATTCTACCTTACAAACTTTTGCTCTCTTTCTTAATTTCCTGGACCTCTATTTGTTTTTGTTTAAAAGGTTCTATTGCTTTTGTTATCTCAGATTATATCATATCCCCTATCTCCTCTTAGGCTCTATTAATTATTTCATTTACCTCAGATAGTACCTCTGTCTTCAGCTCAGAAGTCAGTTCTAATTTCCATTTTACTAGATCTACTTTTGTTACCATCTCAGAGAGTCCTATTGGTTGAGCTTTCATATGCTCCATTTCTCTTTTCCCTGAATTCCCCTGGGGTAGGGATCTTTGCAAATGAGATTTTGAGTTTTTCCTCATTTCTCAGCCTTTGTCCTTACTGGGTGATGTTGGCTTTATACCTGGGCTGCTGTGATCATATGTCTAACCTAAGACCTAGCCACAGAATATGTACATAATTCAGGCATCACCCTTTGGAACTGAAAAGGTTACCAGGGAGTTGGATGGTAGAGAGATAGGAGAGAGAGAAATTAGAAATAGAATTAGAAGATATATAAAGATCACAAGGCCCTGGGGGACTGATAGAGGCTAGAGGACATTAAGAGACAGATGAGACAAATATAAGACCAAATAGGCTAACAGCTGTAGAGCCACTTACATCTATATTCACCCTTTTATAATAGTACAGAAGAGAGAGAAGGTAAGATTGTATGCACTAACTTAGGTAATAGATACTGACTGGAGAAATTAAAGTAAGAAAACTAAGGGAGAGTAGCAGCAATGAGCAATCAGGGCACTACTTTCCCTCTCTTGAAAAATAAAAGTGATTGAGAGAGGAAAGAAAATTCCAAGCTTGGGCAGACAGCAATAAGATAGTAGAGGAGTGAAGAATAGAAGAGTAGGGGTGAGGAGAAAAAACAGCTACAATAATAGCAAGAACAAATCAAAACAAAACAATGACCAAAAAGGAATCGAATAAAATAAATTGTATTAACAATGAGCTGTCCAAGCCATGGATCCATTGATTCCTGAGTACTGCTGTAGAAAGAATTGCAGGCTTGAAAGTTAAAGGTGCCTTTTCCTCCAAAGTGAGTTGAGAGCCCTGCAGGTGGCACTGGGCCCACAAACTCACTGATGGCAAAATCCACAGGGATTGCTCATTCAGTGGGCATCGCTTCAGTATGGTGGGTGGTGGGCTCCAGTGCAAAGGCGTGGTGTGGCAAACCTGGACAAGAAGCTAAAACTTCAGGAACACTGTGTATAGCTCGCGCCTCTGGCGCTTTTGGAGGGGCTCTGAGATGCCATCTGGGCCATGACCTCAGAGCAGTGGGTGGGGCTTACTTGTTTGACCTTGCAGATCCTTTGTCTTCTTTCCAGAACCAAGTTTGTAAGTGTTTAGAGCAGCAGCAGCTGTGGTCCCACAGGGCCCTGCTCCAGGCTGTGAGCCACCTCTTGGAGGCGGCTGTGGGCTGTCAGTCTTGAGTATGCCAAGATCTTCTTGGGTTGGCCACCCTTCCCGCACAGGGAGTCCCCACTGGGGGAGAAGGGACTTGCCTGTTCGCCCCCTTGCTCCCTCTTCAATTTTCTTTTGCTCTCTTCAATACTTGCCTCAGATCTTTTTTTGTTTGTTTGTGTATTTGTTTTTGGAGGGAAGGATTCCCTGCTCTTCTACACCCAAGCTGCTGTACTTTGGCTTAGGAACAACAAACAATGGAAAGGGAGAGCCTAGGTTTGTTACCTCTCCACCATCTTCCTAGAATCCCTTCTTTTCCATTTATTTTTGAGAGTTTCAGGATTAAATCTAGATCAGTGGTTTAAATATGGGCCAGAGATAAGTGAAGGTCAGCTTTACTGTGGAAGGGTCCGGGAAGGGGAAGCTCACTATTGTGGAGACTTGGTTTTGAAATCCAGCAGTCACAGAGGAGAGAATTGCCTTGGACTGAACACTGTTGAGAGCCACTTTGTTTCTTAGGGGCAGGGTGGTGGAGAAGGGACAGACACAGCATAATAGCTTATCATCTATACATTCCAAGACTGTGACTTGGAAAAACTATAGTACATAAACAAGAGAAAATACTTCTCCCCAGGAGGGGAACCAAACTATTAGGTGTAATTTAGAGGGAATGTGTAAAAAGAATGCCATCCCTTAGCTACAGTCTAAGGGTTGTGGGAAATAGCAAGTTACTTCCTCTCCAGTGACTCCTTTCACTGAAGTATAATGGTTTGAACTCCAGAAAGAGAAATAGAGAGTGTCCCAGACCCTTTCAGTCTTGCTGGACCAGCTGGTAAGATGGGCCTGAGCTCTAGGACCCCCACATTTGCATTTAAGGGATGGCATGGGGCCCCCATGACTGTAGTGTTTAAGATGGCCTGGTTTCCTGCAGCAGCAGAAGGTGAAGTTAGGAGTCATTAAGCTCTTCTTGGGGCCATAAGAATCAGACCTAGGGTCTGTTCCTCTTAAGGCCCCAATTAAAATAGTTGCTTCCTTTGGGTCTTTTTGGTTTTTTCCTTTGGCTTCTTCCCAGTCTTAATTATAAAATACTGAGGAGGAAATTTTTTTTTTGAGACAAGGTCTCACTTTGTAGTTCAGACTGGCCCTGAGTTCACTATGTAGCCCAAGCAAGCCTTGAACTCATCAGTCTTCCTGCCTCTGCCTCCCAAGTGCTGGGGTTACAGGCATGACCCACCATGCCTGGCATTGTGGTATGTGATACTGATTGCTGGTGAACATGAGTCACCACCACCAGTATTGTATGTGGTTACCGGGATCAAACTCAGGACATTGTGCTTGCTAAGCATGCATCACAACCATTGAGCTAAATCTCTGGCCCATAAGAAATATTTAACATAAAGAAAGTCCAAACATAAGGCAGTTCTGACTACTTCCCCTCTTTCTTACAGTACAATTGTAGCTGTAAGGAGTATCATGGTCAGTACTTTCTCTGTATTCCATTTTGGCTCTAGGGAGTAGGCAGGCCATGCACAGGTAAGGAAGAAGACTACACAGCTCTTTTCAACATGTGAGGGTCAAACACTTTTCAGTATAAGAACAGTTCCAAAGGAGCAAGACATTTTGATATTGAGCTCACCATTTCTGAAACTAAAGAAGAAATCAGCTCTAATTTTTTTTTTTTAGACGGGGTCTTGCTTTGTAGTTCAGACTGGCCCTGAGCTCACTATGTAGCCCCCCAGGCAAGCCTGGAACTCAGAAATCCTCCTGTCCCTGCCTCCCGAGTGCTGGGATTACAGGTGTGAGCCACCATGCCCAGCACTGTGGTATGTGGTGTTGATTGCTGGTGGGCGTGAGTCACCATGCCCAGCATTGTATGTGGTTACTGGGGATCAAACTCAGGACCTTGCAAGGCAGGCACTGGAACCACTAAGCTAACCCTCTGGCCCAGTTTCTAAAATTTATTTGATCCCTATCCCCTCAAGGCATCCTCAAACTGATTCCACTGCAGGACAAGTGTTTGCCATCTGCAGAGAAACTCAGGAGATAAAATCAGACTGAACTGTTCTCCCGTTACAGTGCACAGTTTATCTTCCTAGGAAATTTATTCTCATAGGTATACCCAAAACACAAGTTATGATTGATTTCAGAATAACTGATCATGTTTAAAGGAGAAAACATCACTAGCAAAACCAACAGTCAAGAGCTCTAGACCACAGCTTTCGAACTCTTTGATAAAGAGATTTAGGGAGGGCATCCTGTTAAAGAGTTTCCATCCTGTTAAAGGAGTCACCTCTAGAAGCAAAGAAATAGCTTAGAGGAAATTTGCCTTCAAAGGCCCCTGTGTTATCTACTGAGACAGCTTCCTTAGCAGCAAGACAAGGATGTGCTTTATTCAAGGTTCAATCTAAAATTTCTGTGTCTCTGAAGCTTCACAAGTTAAACTCGCATTCATCGCCTAGAGGCCACAGTTCACATTTTAGTGAAGGCATATTTATCAGTTTCCTTTGTGCACATGAAAGGAGAGAAAGGCTGACTGAAATCCCTTTTTACTCTTTTTTTCTTTTTGAGACAGGATCTCGCTTTGTAGTTCAGGCTGGCCCTGAGCTCACTATGTAGCCGAGGCAAGCCTCGAACTCAGCAATCCTCCTGCCTCTGCCTCCCGAGTGCTGGGATGACAGGTGTGAGCCACCACACCCGGCCCTTTTTACTCTTAACAAAAGCACAAGTGTAAGTCAGCTGATTACTAGACTCTGTGAAGGGGAAAGGGTTGGGTTTGCTCAAACCAACTTCCTGGAGGAGGGGCACTCACTACCAGGTAGTTGTAATCTTAACTCCCAACAAGGTAGAGAAAAGCTTAAAGGGAGTTTCTAACTTACTAACAGAGAGAAGTAAAGCACAAATAAAAGCCCACTCTATCTAAAAAAAAAA
>PVIC010031575.1:0-10464 GCA_004025085.1 Thryonomys swinderianus | reverse complement strand
TCCCAGTGAGACTTGTCCCCCAAGTATTAAGAACAGCTACAGACCTATTATCTTTTAATTGGTGGATTGGGTCCTATGATTTATTTTCTTTTGTTTTTACACATGTTCTTAAAATAATTTCTTTGAGACAAGGTCTCATTTTGTATTTCAGACAGGCCCTGAGCTCAATATGTAGCCCAAGCAAGACTCAAACTCACAGCAATCCTCTAGCCTTTGCCTCCTGAGTGCTGGGATTACGGGCATGAGTCACCACACCTGACACTGTGGTGTGTGGTTACCGGGGATCAAATTTGGGACCTTGCACTTGAAAGACAGACACAGGAACCACTGAGCTAAATCCCCAGCCCCTTTAAAATAATTTTTATTGTTACATTTTTCCATTTATTGACTTTATTGGTACATTTTGGGTACACATTATGATCACATTCATCGTTGAGACTTTGTACTGGTACGTGATATATCTTGCTTCTCATTTTTTCCCATTCCCCTGCCCTCCCTACAATTCCCCACCCCTTATGTACATAAGATTGGTTTCTGTTTTGTTTTGTTTTTTGTTTTTACCATGATGGGTTCTATGATTTATTAATTAGAGATGTATATTTCTTAAATATAAACTGGATTTTATTTTTTTAATTGAATTCTTTATTGGTACAATTTATATACATCTCAAAATCATGTATAACATTGGGGAATTTGTACCAGTATATGACACAAGTTAATTCTCATTTTTACCCATATCCCTTCCCACCCACACCTCCTCACCCCCTTTATACATGCTCTTTTATTTTCTTTCTGTATCATATTTATTTCTTCCCCTCATCACATTCCCACACCAAGTTTCCTATGGAAATTTCCCTCTCTATAAAAGCTGTCATGCTTTCTAGAGCTCATTTGCATCTACAGGTGTTCATGCCAAAGAGAAGATCTGGAATTTGTCTATCTGTGATCTATTGATTTCACTTATTAGTATATCCTTCAGGTGTCTCCATTTGCACCTAAATGGATCGATCTTGTCGTTCTTTATGGCAGAGTAATACTCCATTTTATATAAAAAAAACACATCTTCTTTATCTACTCTCCAGTTTTATTTTTAAAATTCACAGAATTTTATAGCAATGTCCACTAGGGGGAATGCTAATGTTTTCCTAGCACTGTTGTCTATGATAACAAAACCACAGTAAACAAATGAAGGGTCAAGCAAGCAACACTAACAAATTTAGCAACTAGTCCAAATGTAACATATAAAATTTCCATCATTTTGGGCCAGAGGCTTAGCTCAGTGGTTCCGGCGCCTGCCTCACAAGTGCAAGGTCCTGAGTTTGATCCCCGGTAACCACATAGAATGCTGGGCCACCAGCAATCAGTACCACATACCAGCAACAATCAACGCCGCATACCACAATGCCAGACGTGGTGGCTCACGCCTGTAATCCCAGCACTTGGGAGGCAGAGACAGGAGGATTGCTGAGTTCGCGGCGGCTTGCCTGGGCACCATAGTGAGCTCAGGGCCAGCCTGAACTACAAGGCGAGACCCTGTCTCAAAAAAAAAAAAAATTCCCATCATTTTAAAGGAGAAACAGGACAAAAACTTTTGAAGACATATATTATTAGGAGAATAAGACAAAAGGCATACAAATTTAAAACAATTTTGATTACCTGGGAAAACCACAAGCCAGAATCTATGAAACAAAGGCAAACTCTGATCTCTATCCAATTATCTGGGTGGGGGACCTCAAAAATAATTTGGGTGTATGATATGTGTACCTCCAAATAATCCAAATAAGGGAAGTATTTAAATTCCCAACCTGCTAGACAATCAAAAGGCCAAATTTGTGTTCTCTAAAATCAAAGAACCAATTCTAGGAACAATGGAGGTCAAGACTAAGAAATATTTATTGCAGGAAAGACAGCTCCTGCCTGAGAGGGACAGGAGGTGACACCCAGGAAGTAAGTTACCCACCAACCCCACTCCTCAGGGGTGTTTTGAGCAAAGCCACAAGGTGAGGTGGGTTCGAGGTGGGATGAAGCTATAATCAACCAATAAGATTAAAAGTATAGTTACTTAGGAGCCGGAGATTTAGCTCAGTGGTTCAGGTGCCTGCCTCGTGAGCACAAGGTCCTGAGTTTGATCCCTGGTAACCATATACAATGCTGGGTGTGGTGACTCATGCCCACCACCAATCATTACCACATACCATAGTGCTGGGCATGGTGGCTCACGCCTGTAATCTCAGCACTCGGGAGGCAGAGACAGGAGGATTGCTGAGTTTGAGGCTTGTCTGGGCTACATAGTGAGCTCAGGGCCAGCCTGAACTACAAAGCGAGACCCTGTCTCAAAAAAAAATGTATAGTTACTTAGGTAATATCAATCCGATGGGAAATCCCAAGGTGGGATAGAACTGGGTTAATCAATAAGATTACAACAAGTATAGTCACTTGCATAATATTGATTAAATGGGGATCAAATGAGAAAGCAAGTCATACAGCAAAAGTGTACATGGGCCAAACAAGGATTTCCAGGAAGGAATGAGCTTGGGAGTTTTTATTTCTCTCTGCTAGTAAGTTAGAAGCTCCCTCTAAGCTTTTCAATCACCCCTCAAGGTGACTGATGCCTATTTAGGGTACTGATCACTGTTGTTCATCCCCAGGGAAAGCGTGTGTGTGCAGTAGTTTCTCCTTTCTGAATCCTGGTCTTTAGTAAATGTGCCTCAGTTTTCTTTACTGACTCCCTCGAAGACCAGCCCTGTCTAACTGCCTATAATATACTTAGAAATTTACCTGTCTACAATAAAAACAGGTGCTTGAGTGTGATAAAAATATTTTTATATTGATAAGTGATACCACTTATAATGATTTATCACATATTTTTATGTACAGTATTGAATAACAGAGGGTCAAAATATACAAGGCAGGGTCAGAGATTTAGCTAAGTGGTTCCAGCACCTGCTTAGCAAGTGCAAGATCCCTGGTAACCACATACAACAATACTGGGTGAGGTGACTCACGGCCATCAGCAATCAGTACCACATACCACAAATGCTGGGCTTGGTGCCTCAAGCCTATAATCCCAGCACTCAGGAGGCAGGAAGATTGCTGAGTTCGAGGCTTGCCTGGGCTACATAGTGAGTTCAGGGTCAGCCTGAACTACAAAGTGAGACCCTGTCTCAAACACACACACACACACACACACACACACACACACACACACACACACACGGTAATACCTGCCCACAGTATCAGAAATCTAAAGTTGCTAAAAACAAAGCAAGCTCTTTTGGTGCTAACATGTCATAGACAGACAATTCCACACCATGAAATTTTCTTTTATGCACAAAATTATTTAAAATATTGTATATAGTTGCCCATGGGTGTGTGTTCAAGGTGTATAGGAAAATCATTGAGTTTCATTCTTAGACTATGTCCCATCCCCAAGATTTTCTATCTCTCTCTCTACCTATCTCAGTTTATCTATAAATATTCAATATTAGAATCAGTTGTGATCCTGGATATCATGGATAAGGGACTTACTCTATACTGTACCAAAAGGGCTTACTCACATTCTTTTTCACATATCTGTGGAACTTTCACAGAACTTGTGGATATGCAAGGCTACAAAGCAGGAAGATCAGAGGTGGCTCATGCCTGTGACTCCAGCACCTACGAGGCTGAGGCAGGATAAGCACCACAAGTTCAAGGCCAGCCTGAATTACAAAGCAAGACACTGTTTAAAAAAAATCAGGTAAGAAATGCTATTGAGGAATGTAGTTTCAGTGGATAGTCTGCAACATTAGCTTAATTCCAGCCGTCTACCCTTGGATCAGATCTCTCCTCACACTCAAGTCCCTGGTGAAATCTGGTCACAGGATAAAGCTTGTCACAGGTTTCAGAGTCTCCTTAGTGACTTTCCACCCACTGACACCACCTGCTCCTGGCTGTGAAGTCCTGTGCCCAAGCTACACTCAGAGTTGAGCCTGGTGGTTCCTTAAGTAAGAACCCATGTCAGTGGTCCCTATGTTGTGAGAGTTCTGGGTAAACTCCTACTGTTCTTTAACTAATGTTACTAAATAATTTTTTTCTTAACAGATGAAATCAGAGAATTGGCAGGAAGCAGATATCACACTGGCTTCTTTTTAGAGTATTAAGCATTTGATGAGATTAAAGTACCAGATATGTATAGGGAGTGGCAGTTAGAAGAAGGGAAGACCACATAGTGAGCCATGAACCTGCTGTACAAAGGTTTTGAGATTCATCTTACCCTTGCTTCAGGCTTCACTACAGGGAACTCTCTTCCCTGATCATCTTCCTTCATATGACCCTCCATGCTTGAGAACAAGACCTCAATCTGCTTACAGTTAATTATGTTGGTAAACAGTCATATGAATGAGAAGTAAGTCATGCAAGAAAAAGATGATGATTGCTGAGTTTAAGGCTTGCCTGGACTACATAGTGAGCTCAGAGCCAGCCTGAACTACAAAATGAGACCCTGTCTCAAAAGAAAAAAAGAAAAAGAAAAAGATGATGAAGATTTGGGAAGAGAAAAAGAGTAATATATGGAAGAAGACAGGTTCAGGGGATGCTAAGGAGGTGGAATGCTATCATGAGAGGGACAGGGGAGACATCTGGGAAACATCCTGGTTTTAGGTGAAGCGTCTATGCAAGTAATTCTGATCTTCATCCAGAGAATGCGACTGAGACATCTCTGGGCAGGTGAGATGATGAGATGGTCTTTTTTTGGGACTGTTGGGGATGACCTGTCCCTGAGGGATCCCAATGGGCTATCAGTGGACACTAGCACAAACATGTAGCTCCAGAGCGAAGTGTGGAGCAGGGTCAGCACACACAGGACCATCACAGCTTTGCTGGGGGAAATAATTGAACAGAAGGCTAACACTTAGAGCAAGGGGGACATACTGACCACATGTGTGTCCACAAGAAGGAAACAAAGTGGAGAGGACCTGGAGGAACACAGACAGGCAGTTACAGAAGCCAGACAAGGGAGTTTCTGGATTGCCAAGTGCATGGGGCCATGTGCCAGCAAGGCTAAACAGAGCCCACAGAATTTGGCTGGGCAGGCATACTAAGGGACCTTGGAATCTAGTGTGTAAATCCAGTGAGTCCATGAACGAAGGTATTAAGGTCCTCACAGGCTGGGATGTAACTCAGTGATGAACACAGCAAGACGAGGGCCCTGGGTTCAATCTGCAGCATTACGCGAGTAATAATATCCTCTCACTGGTAATCATGATCACCAGGTACATGTGAGTGACATCAGGCTGGCTGCTTGGGCTTGCCGTATGCGTTTTGTGTGTACATGCTGCTTTTTGCTTTGCTCTGTTTGATTTTGTTTGTACCTCCTCACCAGCACCACTACTGGCAACTGAAGCCAAGTTCTTCACACTGAGCTACTTTTTCAATCTTTTAAAAATGTTTTATTTAGGGCCAGAGATTTAGCTCAGAGGTTCTGGTGTCTACCTAGCAAGCATAAGGTCCTCAGTTCGATCCCTGGCAACCACATACAACAATACCAGGCATGGTGATTCATGCCCACCAGCAATCAGTACCACATACCACAGTGTCAGGTGTGGTGGTTCACACCTGTAATCCCAGCCCTTAGGAGGCAGAGGCAGGAGGGTTGCTGTGAGTTTGAGGTTTGCCTGGGATACATAGTGAGCTAGGGCCAACCTAAACTACAAAATGAGACCTGTCTCAAAAAAAAAAGTTTTATTTAGATACAGAGTCTCCCTAATTTGCCCATTTGCACTCAGAAAATTAAATACACCTAGGAAATCATGAGAAAATGTTCCGATGTGTGGCTGCCTGGCATGTATTATCAATGACCCCAAATTGGAAGCTCGCAAGACATCCCAGAGAAGTCTTCTAAGGGTTAAAACTGGATGCACATTCTGATAGACGGCAGGGACAGAGTGTCTGTCTATGGTAAAATCCCAAGTCTGAGCCATCACAAGTATGTGAAGTACTTGATTCACTGCCTTATGGAATACACACTCGTGAGTCCTTACTAGTCCAATGTAAAATTTAGCACTGCAAAAGCCAGACATATGGGAGGGTATCTTTATGCGGAATTTAATTATCACCTTATCCTAAGGTGATAGTTGTGGACCCAAAGATGAAACGTTTTTTTAATTTTTTTTTTTTTGAGACAGGGTCTCACTTTGTAGTTCAGGCTGGACCTGAGCTCACTATGTAGCCCAGGCAAGCCTGGAACTCAGCAATCCTCCTGTCTCTGCCTCCCGAGTGCTGGGATTACAGGCATGAGCCACCACGCCCAGCGAAACGTTTTTTTAATATCCTTGAGCCCTGACTTCCAGAACATGTTTATTTTTGAATGGAAAGATCCCATGACCAGAGAGGAATAATAATATTGTTGGACTGTCCTCCCTCAGAGACCATGTTATTCTTGGCAAAATTTAAACCAGAGATTGGAAAGTTCATCAGTTGAAAGAGAAAGCTCTTCTCTAATAAATATGTGGACAGCATCTTAATTGCTAGGAAAACCAAAGAAACACAAATATCTCAAGCTTTTGTACAGTGCCTGGGCTTTTAGTTGCCTCAGGGGCGAAGAGGTACACTTTTGGACAAGAGACTCTGATGGGATAGCTGTGCTCACCATCAGCAGACAGTGCATGTATCCTGGGAATGGCAAGAGTTGGCTGCAAAGAATCCCCAACTTTGTGCTAATAGCCAGTCTCCCTGTGAAGCTCTTCAAGGACAGCACAGCAATGCCTTGGTTGGACCATTCCTGCCATTAAGCCTTCCTGGTCACTGAGGAAGAACAGCTGCTCTGGGTCTCCAAGACACTGCAAAGGTCTCAAGCTATTTCCACCAAAGACAAGGAGTATAACTGAGAGATTTAGACTAAAATGTAGGTAATGTAGAAGAACATTGCTTACTCATTCTGTGGATCAATGACTCAGGGGTGCCCATACATCTGAGTGCCTAAGGGTGATAGTAACACTTTGTGATTTGCTACAACCAGCAGAGAAGTTTATCTTGGGCCAGTTGACCCTGTCCATAAACTCCACTGTGTTTCTTTCCCTCTTTACCAGAACAAACAATAGGGCATTATCTCATCTCTGGAAAACTAAACAGTGCTATCCTGTATCGCTGAGTTGAATGGAACCTCTAGCTTTAGGTTTTTGAGGAATCTCCACACTGATTTCCACAGTGGTTGCACCAGTCTACACTCCGACCAACAGTAAAAAGGGGTTGCTTTTTCCCAGTAGCCTCACCAGCACTTGTTATTGTTTGATTCATGAAAATAGCCAATCTTTCTGGAGTGTGGTGGAATTTCAGCATTGTTTTAATTTGCATTTCTTGAATGACCACTGATGTTGAACATTTTTTCATTTATTTATTTGCTGTTTGTTCTTCTTCATCTGAAAAACGTCTATTCATTTCAGATGCCCATTTTTGGAGTGAGTCTTTAAATTTGAGGGGGTTGACTTTTTGAGTTCTTTATATATTCTAGATAATAGTCCTTTGAGAATGTTGGTAACATTTTTCCCCCACAACATGAGTTTTCTCTTCACTGTGTTGGTGGTTTTTCTTGCTGTGCAACAAGTTTTTAATTAGGTCCCAATTGTTCATTCTTTGTGATAGTTTTTGTGCCATCAAGGTTTTGTTCATGAAGTCTTTGCTTACACCAGTGTCTCTGAGAGTCTATCCTATCTTCCAGCGGAGTTTTTTTTTTTTTTCTGAGACAGGGTCTCGCTTCGTAGTTCAGGCTGGCCCTGAGCTCACTATGTAGCCCAGGCAAGCCTTGAACTCAGCAATCCTCCGGTCTCTGCCTCTGGAGTGCTGGGATTACAGGCGTGAGCCACCACGCCCAGCACTGTGGTATGTGGTATTGATGGCTGGTGGGTGTGAGTCACCATGCCCAGCATTGTATGTGGTTACTGGGAATCGAACTCAGGACCTTGCACTTGCAAGGCAGGCACTGGAACCACAAAGCGAAATCTCCAGCCCGCAGTGGATTTTTTAGTTTAGTGCATGGTGAAAGATATAGGTGAAGTTTTAATCTTTCGCAAATGGAAACCCAGTTTTTCCAGCACCATTTATTAAAGATACTGTCTTTCTTCCAGTGAAGATATTTGGCCCCTTTGTCAAGGATAAATTGATTGAGCTTACAGCCAGCTTATTTGCAATTGTTTCTGCATCTTTTTTTTTTTTTTTTTTTTGAGACAGGGTCTCGCTTTGTAGTTCAGGCTGGCCCTGAGCTCACTATGGAGCCCAGGCAAGCCTTGAACTCAGAAATCCTCCTGTCTCTGCCTCCCGAGTGCTGGGATTACAGGCATGAGCCACTACACCCAGCACTGTAGTATGTGGTATTGATTGCTGGTGGGTGTGAGTCACCATGCCCAGCATTGTATGTGGTTACCGGAATTGAACTCAGGACCTTGTGCTTGGGAGACAGGCGCCAGAACCACTGAGCTAAATCTCTGGCCCTGTTTCTGCATCTTTTAATCTATTCTGTTGATCCTTGGATTTGTTTTTTTAGAACACCATGCTGATTTTTTTTAGTTGGATTCTTTATTGGTACAATTTATATACATCTCACAATCACATATAACATTGGAGAATTTGTACCAATATATGACACAAGTTAATTCTCATTTTTACCCATATCCCTACCCACCCATACCTCCCCACCCCCTTTATACATACTCTTTTATTTTCTTTCTGAATCATATTTATTCCTTCCCCTCATTACATTCCCACACCAAATTTCCTATGGAAATTTCCCATTCCATAAAAGCTGTCATACTTTCTAGAGCTCACTTGCATCTACAGGTGTTCATGTCAAAGAGAAGATCCAAAAATGATTTTTAATCATAGTAGCTTTGTAGTATAATTTCAAGTCAGAGATTGTGATGCCCCCTGCCTTGCCTTTGTTGTTCAGAACTGCTTTTGGTATTTTAGGTCCTTTTGGTTTCAAATGAATTTTAGGATTGTTTTCTCTAATTCTTTGAGATATGTTATTAGTATTTTGATTGGGGTTGCATTAAATCTGTATAACATTTTTGGAAGTATAACAGTTTTTAAATTGAGTTCTTTATTGGTACCTTTTATATACAGCTCACAATCACACTGAACAATGGGGAATTTGTACCAGTATATGACACAATTTTATTCTCATTTTTACCCATATCCCTACCCACCCCACAACCCACCACCCCCTATATACACATTCTTTTTCTTTCTAAATCATATTTACTCTTTCCCCTCATTACTTTCTCCTACCACATTCTCTTTATATATTGCCTATTTCACAAAATCTATCATACATTCTAGAACTCATTTACATCTACAGGTTCTCATACTAGAGAAAAGATATGGTATTTACATATCTGTGATCTATTTATTTCACTTATCAGTGTGTCCTCAAGGTGTGTCCATTTGCACATAAATGAACGAAACTTGTTTATGGCAGAGTAATACTCCATTATATATAGAGAGAGTTTAGTGTATCATATATATATATATATATATATATATATATGTGTGTGTGTGTGTGTGTGTGTGTGTGTGTGTGTATGTATGTATGTATATATGACACATCTTCTTTATCCAGTCTGCATCTGGGTTGTTTCCAAGATTGAAAACAAATTTATTTCCACAAATTGAGCTGCTATGAACATGGGTGCACATATGTCTTTAAAATATGATTCTCTTTATTCCATCAAGTACATTCCTAGCAGAATAGCAGGGTCAAATGGGACCTCTAATCCTAATTTTCTGAGGAATCTCCACACGGATCTCCACAATGGTTGCAAAAGCCTACAATCCCACCAACAGTGGAGAAGGGTTCCTTTCTCCCCGTGGCCTTGCTGGCATTTATTGCTGGTTGATTTTGCAATAGCAGCCATTCTTTGTGGAGTGAGATGAAATCTCAGTGTTGTTTTCATCTGCATCTCTGGAATGACCAGTGATGTTGAACATTACTTCATATGCTTCTTGGCAGTTTTTACTTCTTCCTCTGAGAAATGTCTGTTCATTTCAGATACCCATTTTTGAAGTGGGTCTCAAAAACTTCGGGGGACTGATTTGTTTAAGTTCTTTATATATTCTACATAGTAGTCCTTTGTCTAACAAACGGCTAGTAAAGACTTTTTTCCCATGTTGTTGGTTGTCTTTTAGCTGTTCCAGTGGTTTCTTTTGCTGTGCAGAAGCTTTTTAGTAGGATGAGATCCCATTTGTTGATTCTTTCTGCTAGTTCTCATGCTATAGAGGTTTTGTTCATGAAGTCTCTGCCTAAGCCATTATCTCCAAGAGTCCTACCTAACCTGTTTTGCAGCAGGTTTATTTTTTGTTTTAATGTTTAAGTCTCTAATCCATTGTGATTTTAGTTTAGTACACAGTGAAAGAGATAGGTCTAGCTTCAGTTTTTGGCAAGTTAAAGCCCAGTTTTCCCAGTACCATTTGTTAGAGAGGCTGTCTTTCCTC
>PVIC010031574.1:0-21236 GCA_004025085.1 Thryonomys swinderianus | reverse complement strand
CGTAGGTGACAAGAAATCCTTTGCTTTCCTAGCACAATTTATAAAATATTTTCTAATTGAAAAATAAATGCTAATGTTTGGTGGTGAGGTTTCACTCTCCCTCTTTCTCCCTCCTCTTTTCCCTTTCTCCTGTTCCCCTTTCATTCCTCCCCATCTCTCTCTCCCTGTTTTTAGAGTACCTGTTGGGGACAAACAGATCGTTTTGGAAGTATATTGCTGTCTGCTCCATCCCCGACTCCTACACCAGCCAGTCTCTAGCTCCCAGATGGAGGTGGCTGGGCATTCTTTGCATGTCTGGGCCTAAGAGGGCGAAATCAGCTTGCAGTCCTTCTTATCGCTGAGTACTGTCCTTGTTTGCATTAGCAGTGGGGGGAGGATGACCTTCCATGGTAAAACGCATGCTGTCTGCCTAGTACACAGTACCCCGCTATGCTTTTAATTAAATGAGCCGGTCTTCAAAAAAGTGTGACTCTTACTCCCGCAGGAACATGTCACGCAACAGTCTGTCTCAGTCAGTACTGCAAGCCGATTGTGTTACAGAGAGGCACCAGGGGCTACTGAAGATGGAGGGAAGGGCTTCAGCAGTTTCATCTCACTCACGGGCCGTGGGGCCAGTTCAGGATAACTCATCCGTTGCCTTTCCTTCTGGCCAGAGAGCACCACCAGTCCAAGCTGGCTTCACGTGTTACCCACTGGTTGCATTGGGTCCCTGCCGTGTTATATCTAAGGCTATTTAATGGCATTGGGGACCCATGTTGACAAAGTACCATTTAGAAATACCATGTGCTGAGTACCTACTGTATAATATTACTTGTTTAGATTGTCTTCTGATTTGAACATTATCAGTTGATCATAAAACTTAAGGTTGCAATTGTTAATTAAAAGGCCTATCATCTTACTTTAACCAGCTCTTTAGAAATAGCTGCTGATCAGTGGTTCCAGTCTCTGATAAATACAAGGTCCGGAGTTAGATCTCCAGTAACCACATACCACAATGCTGGGTGTGGTGACTCACGCCCACCAGCAATCAGTACCATACACCACAGTGCCAGGTGTGGTGGCTCACGCCTGTAATCCCAGCACTCAGGAGGCGGAGCAGGAGGATTGCTGAGTTCGAGGCTTGCCTGGGCTCCATAGTGAGCTCAGGGCCAGCCTGAACTACAAAGGGAGACCCTGTCTCAAAAAAAAAAAAAATTAAAATGAGTTCTTTTTCTCTTACACTTGATTTTGCTTTCATATAAAGGAAATCATTTTTGTGTGTAAGCTTTAGGACCAATGTTCCACACTAATGCTTTTTACTATTTCTAATATAGTACGAGTATCCCTTATTCAGAATGCTTGAGACTAGTGCTTTTGGATTTTCCCTTTCTCTCTCTTTCTTTCTTTCTTTCTTTCTTTCTTTCTTTCTTTCTTTCTTTCTTTCTTTCTTTCTTTCTTTCTTTCTTTCTTTCTTTTCTTTCTTTCCTTCTTTCCTTCTTTCTTCCTTCCTTCCTTCCTTCCTTCCTTCCTTCCTTCCTTCCTTCCTTCCTTCCTTCCTTCCTTCCTTCCTTCTTTCTTTCTTTCTTTCTTTCTTTCTTTCTTTCTTTCTTTCTTTCTTTCTTTCTTTCTTTCTTTCTTTTTCTTTCTTTCAGATTTCTTAGGGATGGGACCAATTCTAAATATGAAATTATTTTATGTCTCATGTATAACTTATACACATAGTGTATGGGCAATTTTATAAAATGTTTTAGTGCACTTGTGTTTTGACTGTAGCCAATCAGGCGAGGTCAGGTGTGGAATTTCCCACGTAAGGGATAATATTGGCACTCAAAAAGTTAGGGATTTTAAAGCACTACAGGTTTTGACTGTTTGAATTGGGCATCCTGAATTGCTAGTTGACTATTTTGGCCTTTTCTGGGCATTTAATCATATCATTTATCAGTGATGATGATTTTGCCATCTTTTTTTTTTTTTGAGACAGGGTCCTCAGGTCCCTCCCGAGTGCTGGGATTATAGGAGCAAGCCACCACGCCCAGCATTGTGGGGTGTGGTACTGATTGCTAGTGGGCGTGATTCACCATGCCCAGTATTTTATCATTGTATGAGGTTACCAGGGATTGAACCAGGGACCTTGTGCTTGCTAGGCAGGCACCAGAACCACTGAGCTAAATCTCCAGCTCCCTGCCGTCTTCTATGTAGTACTTGTATTTTTTGTAGTACTTCTTTGTAGTACTTGTAGTACTTTGTAGTTCCTTGTCTAAATGGTATTTGAGCGTTAAGTTATAGAGGCAGTGGGTGGACATCCTTGTCTTAGGAAGTGTGCTGTCACCTTGGTGCAGTGGATGGTGGTTTAACTCACCATTAAGCACCCTAATGAATTATGGGCCCGGCTCTGCACAGCCAACAAACATGACTTCCTTTCTTTGCTTTTTTTTTTTTTTTTTGAGACAGGGTCTTGCTTTGTAGTTCAGGCTGGCCCTCAGTTCACTATATAGTCCAGGCAAGCCTCGAACTCAGCAATCCTCCTGCCTCTGCCTGCTGAGTGCTGGGTTGACAGGCGTGAGCCACCACACCTGGCACTGTGGTATGTGGTATTGATTGCTGGTGGGCGTGAGTCTCCACACCCAGCATTGTATGTGGTTATCGGGGATCGAACTCAGGACCTTGCGCTTGCGAGGCAGGCGCCTGAACCACTGAGCTAACCCTCTGGCCTGCCTTGTTCATTTTAAATGAGATAGCCCCGGTGGCTGGCAGCCTCATAGCTGGACCACCCATCTTTACTCGTGTCACACATGTCCCAGAGGGTCAGACACTGTTCTGGGCAGGAGCTGGAGGCAGCTCCTTGTCCCTGAGGGATTGTGATGAGCCCCAAACCTCACAGCAAGTCGTGGCACCCAGTCCAGAAGTCCAGCCCCCTGTGCCCCGCCCCGCCCCGCTGACCCCGGGGCCTGTGTGCACAGCTGGGACCCAGCAGTCATACGCCAGATGCCCCTTCTCAGGCTGCTTCCCTCGCTGCTGCTGCGTGGTCACTGAGTTTTGGGATGAGGTTTTTGGCTCCACAGTGTAAAGTTCTCCCAAGATAAGGGCGGAGAGGCTCAGTCTCCAGCTCTCGGAGGGGTTTACATGTGCCTGGGCGTGAGGACGCCCGGATCAGCCAGGAAGGCTTCTCTGCTTTGGGGTCCAAGTGCACTGTTGCCGCCCGTGTGACAGTCGGGGACTGTTCCTGCTTTCTGACTTCCCTGCACCCGTGAACTCGCACAGGTCTTCCTGGCGCGAGAACCGGCAAGGAGGGTGTGGAACGGCCCTCAGCCCAAGCTGCTGTGCACCTGAGCTCCTCAGGAATGAGAGGCCACGGCTTGCCTGCGAGGCTCTGGGCCCTTCCTCCTACAGCTCACTCTCTCCGCCAGGTGCCTCTTGCCAGTCACTGGGAGCCCATTCTCTTCGCTTCCTTTTCCAGCAGGAGCAAGCTGCCCTAACAGGAAGCGTCAGCCTTTTCTGGGAGGCAGCTCAGTGGCTCCAGGCTTGGGTGTTGTGGAGACCTCCGTTTGCCCACTGGGGGAAGGGTGCTCATAACCTCTGCACCTCACAGGGTTCAGTGAGATCACGTGATTCAAAGGTGAGCACCCTCCCCAGGGTCAGCTGAGTCACAGAGAGGTGGTTGCTGTCCCTGTGCCAAGGGCAAGTGACCCCAGGCTGGGTCTGCTGTGCCTCTCAGTGAGAACCCTTGATGCAGATATATATATGCAGATATGTATATATTTTATATATATATATAAAATGTATAATATATATATTATAAACATCACCTATATCTATTTATTTATGTATTTTTTGGTACTGGAGATTGAACTCAGGACCTTGCGCTGGTGAGACAGGTGCTGGAACCACTGAGCTAAGCGACCTCTGGGGCATTGTTCACGTGGGGGCAGGAGCCCTGCACCAGGGCCCCCAGAGACGCCCATCCCTCAGCTGACCTCAGTGTGCCCTGGCGATGCACAGTGGCGGCCAGCTCCTCTGCCAGCACACAGCCTGGACTCTTGGGCAGCCCATCCAGCCCCATGATCCTTCCAGTGGCCAGAGCACTTGCGTGGATGTTGTGTTCCCTGCCAGTGAGGATGTGAGATTTTTGGTGGAACAAGGGCTCTGCTCCTGGGAGCCTGAGCACACCCCGCATTGGCCTTTCTTAGCACCCCGCATTTGGCTGCCTCAGTGGTTTAGGTCACAGCAGCCACCCGCAGGGCTGGGCTCCGGGACTCACTCTGCACTGCTGAGATCGGTGCTGAACACAGACGGTGATCTGCTGAAAGGCCATGCACAGCTGAATGCAGACACGAAAGCATCAGGACCCTGCTCTTGGCACAGGTGTTGCTCCATTTTGTTTTCATGGTCAGGGAAAAGCCGTGAAGCATTTTCTTAGAGCACAAAATGTAAGTAGTTTCCCTTTCCTCCCTGACAGCCTCTTTATCCTCCTTCCCAAAACACCCCAAGAAGGGAAGTGGCTGTGGTGAATTTATTCAGCACCTCCTAGGTGCTGGTCACTACAGCAAGTAACTCCCAGGCTGGTGCCTCCTTTATGGGTGAAGTAGCTGAGGTCTCTGGAGGCGAATTCCCTTGCTCAGTGTTACACAATCAAGTAGAAGGAGGGGCAGGATGTTGTGGCCAAACCTTTCTCCAGGTGCTTCCACTTCTCCCCTCCCCTCCCCATCCCCCTCTCCCTCTCCCCCCTCCCTCTCTCCCTCCTGGCAGAGGAATAGATACAGTGGGCCTTTGAGAAGCCACAGCAAGGCAGGTGATGCAGGTGATGCAGATGAGCAGACCAATCATATATTGCTAAATGTTACTTCCACCGTTGTGTCCAATCACACCCTGCTGCAAGCACTGCTCCTGCCCTCTCGTCCAATCACATCCCAAGCCACACTATATAAATGCCTGTAACTTCCATAATAAATGGGGGGAGCTTCTCCACAAAGAGTCTGGGGGTTGTGACTCTATGTCCCCGCTCACCCTCCTGAGGTCGTCAGACAATGGAAATGGTAACCAGCCCCACCAGATGACAGGATGTGAACCCTGCTATTCATTAAGGGGACCCCGTTCTTAACCAGTACCCTTTGCTGTCCGCCCACCCCAGTCCCTTGTTTAGTTCGACCCCCAGGATCCCTGTGAGGTGTGTACCTGCCGTTACTCCCACCTCATAGTGAGGGCACCAGGCCTTGGGAGTTCCTGTGCAGGCCGGAGCCTGCGCAGGAGTCAGAGGTGACGCCGAGGAGTTGACTGCGAACACCGACCCCAGTCAGTCTTGCCCCCGCTGCCCCTCTGTTGCTGCCCACATGGTACATCCCTCATCTGCAGCTCTTCCCCCCTCGCTCGCTTTTTTCAGTAGTTTCTGGCCACACGGCTGCCCTCTTCTCCCCTGTGCCCATGTGCTGGTTCTGTTTGCTCTGTGGGCTGGTGCTCCACGCCCTCCCCCAGTCAGCTGCTGGATTGTTCTGGAGGCCCACTTTCTAACTCAGGTCAGAAAAGATGTTCCTCCGAGCATCAGCCAGTAGGACTCTCCTCGTCCCCCTTTTCTTTTGCAACAGCTCTGCACAGCCCCTCGGCTGTGATGCTGAGTGAAAAGATAGGGGTGCAGTTTCATCGTCTCTCACTCCTGTAGCCCCAGAAATTACAAACGACTCAGAAGTACCAAATTTTGCTGGAGAATTCGAGGTCTGTCGGGGCAGCGGTCACCGTGGAATAGAACACGCCTTTAGACGGGGCGCTGGCTCCTGAAGACAGAGGGGCTCTGGTTTTCCCCTCCTCCTTGGGAGACAGCGTGCGTTCTTTCTGTGGGCCGCACTCTCGTCCCACCTCGTGATGTAGAGGTCGGTTCTCATCTCAGTGGCCGGCCCCTCCCGGGGGAAGCAGAGTGATTGCTCCAGTCCAGGCTGCCCTGCGCCCCTCCCCTGCCAACCTAGGAGACGGGAAGGTGCTGGGCACATCAGCAGCTCTCTGTAACATCCCTGAAAGGACGGTTGTGACTCAGGGTTGGCCTCACCCAATAGAACAGCCGCCTCTGGTTCATGAAGATCGTTGAACAGTGAATTGAGAAGGTCCGGCAGGATGTGCTTTGTGCCGATGAGGAGTCCTGTTCGCCCTGGCAGTTCCAGTTGTCCTGTACACAGTGGCGGTTGGGTGAGTGCCAGTTAGTCCCATGGTGAGACATGAAATTGCTGATATTTGAGCCTATTTTGTTGCTGAAATATTGATGTTTCACTGTCACACCTCCCTCTGCTTGGACCCCCATGGGAGTCCCATCTCATCATGAGCTCTTTGTAAGCAGCAACACTGGGAACACCACCTGGTGTAAACCAGGAATCAGTTTTGTGAGACTCAGGGAGGCAAGACTGAGCTCACTTCAGAGAGTGAAAGCGGCGGTCACTTGTTCATTTCCAGTGTTGGCTGTCATGGCACATGATGCCGTCCCCAGCGCTCCTTGAGTTAAACACTCACGAATCCCTCGTACCCAGTTTTTGCCCTTGGCCACCCCTTCCTGCCCGCTGAAAAGAGCCAGCACAGCTGTCCTGCACCACATCCCTGCGGTCTCCAGTGAAGCCCACCCATGGAGCTTCTCCTATAGTTGTGGCTTGATGTCTCTGAATTAATCTAGCGAACATAGATGCCATATAAGAAAATCTGGTCAAGGACAAGACAGCCTTGGCCAAGAAATGATTTTTCTTGGAACTGGAAAACACAGGGACAGATGACTGGGTTTGTGGGATTTGAAGGCAGGACAAGCAAGCGTGGGTTTGTTGGTAAATGGTTCTCATCTTTACTAGCTAGGCAAAAAAGGAGGTCAGATCTGTGTTGCATACAGATTGCTTCATTTCAGCGTCAGCTCGGCACCTAATAATCCCAGTGTCAGGAGAGTGAGACTTGGCCCTGTGTGGCTTGATCACCTGACCGGTGTCTATACCCAGAGGAATAGCAGGCCAGTGCTGATCCTGGGTTTTATCAAACCTTTTCTTAGCCCTGTCAGTCAGAGGCCTGTGCCAGAGGAGTGCAGGTGTGCTGTGGGGTAGGAACTAATGGTGGGCCTGTGCCTTACCCCAGCAGGAGAGCCACATACTGACATGGGCAGAACCATCTTCCTGATGCCCGGTGCCTGATGAGCCTGGGGACCTGCCCTCACCTCCTAGAAAACTTCTCCAGATTGGAAGTTGGAATGTTTGGGTTAATTTAGGTAGTTTTCTCAAGTTTTCTGATTCCCCATCTTTTTTTTTTTTCTTTGATTCCATGAGAAGGTTTGATAAGCAGATCTGAAATTCTGGCAGGTTAAAATGCAGAAAGGGAAAATGCTTTTTATTACATTCAGTGATATTTTCTCCCCTAACTGTATTAAGGTAGAACTGACCAGCTGAAGGTGTGAAATGTGCTCTAACATACATGCATGCTGCGAAGTGATTACCACAGATGACTTGGTTAACATTTCAATGACACTCTTTGCGGCCTGAGCCTGTCATGTTGTGTCTTGCTGGAGCCGCACAGGTTGGAATCCCTTGGGGGCGAAGGGTGCATGACAGTAGATCATAACCAAATTCAGGGGCCCCTGGAAAATAAGGGCCATTTGAGCAGCAGCCCCATAACCTCAGGACCCTCCGTGCAAGGCTCTCCATGCCCTTCTCTAGACAGAATGATTAGTAGGAGTTAGAAATCGGGGACAGCTGGAGAGACGGAGGCTCTGTGTGCTCTTAGAATGGTGGCACTTCAGCTCAGCTGTAATTTATTGAGCCCCTTCTGCTCAAGGTTCTCCAGCCGCTGCGGTAGCTCCCAGTCCCTCGCCAGCCCCCTCACCATCCCTTGTATAGCTACTGTGTCCCCATTAAAGGCTTTTGCTTGCTTTTCCCGAGGCTCTAGGAATAGTTCCCACCTGGAGAGCCATGGCTTGCTGCCTCACCCCCTTGAGGACTTGGCATCCATGTCACCGTCAGAGGGAACCCCACATACACCAGGCTTTCAGTTTCAGCTGCACCTTCTCCCCTGCACTGGCTATCCCTGCTATGCTTTAGTTTTTCTCAGTGCCATTTTTGTTTTACTGTTATCCACTTCTTCCAGCCAGAAAGAGCTCTGCACACAGGCAGGGGTTTTGTTTCAATTCATTCCCAGCTGCAACCCAACCCTTAGAAAGGCCCAGCACAGAAGGTGTGGAAGTACATACTAGGCATGGGTGGGCAGTGTTCTGGAAGCATGGAGTGGATACATGTCTAAAGCAGCCTGGTGCGTCCTGGTAGGCTGCTTCAGACACCACGTAGGTGCCACAGTACATAGGTCACATGAGCTTTTTTGAGTCCACAAACCATTATCACAACCTCCTGGATGCCGACTCAGGATATTACAGTGCCCAGAACTGAATCAAGGCCACCCAAATCAAATCATTCTGATTACGCCAATAGCCAGCTATAATTGTCTGGATAGACTTTGTGTATCAACTACAACAGTTCTGTGTCTCTGAGTCCCAGCTTCCAGGGACATTGACCCTCCACATTTGCCATAGCCAACCAACCACAGACTGAAATTATTGTGCATCTGTAATGAACACAGACAGACTTTTTCTCATCGTCATTTCCTAACCAGTATAGTAAAACAACTGTTTACGTGGCATTGGTGAAGTATTAGATAATGTAAGTAATCTAGAGAGAAATTTAAAAGTATATGGGAGACAAGGGTGTTCAGAGCTTCCCATAAACACTATACTGTTTTCTACAAAGGACTTGAGTGTGCAGGATTCCGGGATGTTGGGGAGCCTGGAAGCTGTCCCCACAGATGCTGAGGTTTGGCTTCTGGTCCTTCTCTAACCTTTGCTTGGAGGCTGTAGGCTTGGGAGCTGTTGGCACGGTGACAGGCGCATGAGGGTGCTGGTGATGGCCAGGTGCTAGCGTGGGCAGAGCTGGGCTGACATCAGATGTGCGTGTGCTGGGATAGTCTGGAGAAGACACCTAAAGAGATGCAGCTCAGGGAATTCAGAGCATTGTTTTTCTTCTGCAATTGTCTAATTTTAGTTCTTAACAAGGTGTTTTGTTCTTTATCCTTTCTGTATCAGAAAGCACTGAGGTTTTTTTTTTTCTTTTTTCATGATACATTTCCTTATTCACTCAACAAATATTTATTGAGTCATTCTGGCCATGTTCCTAGACCCAGGGGAGCACAGATCCATGTCTTTATCCTCATGGATCATGCATATTTGTGGGAGAGAGAGTACTTAAAAATCTATTAGTTATACACTGAGGACTGTAACAACTAAAGCAAATGGGCTGCTGTGGTCACCGATGGGAAGGACCTCGTGGTCCTCTAGCAGGGGACATTCAGCCTCAAGTCTGCAGGAGATAGAGAGGCTGCTGATGTTCCGGCACTGGCAATCTCTGGCAGCAAGAGCACAGTGGGTTTTCACAGGCAGCCAGTGTGAACAGAAGGCAGTAAACAGGGCCAGTGGGTAAGCAGGAGAAGTGTAGGTTTCTGCAGCACCAGAGGGGCAGAGACGTCATGGAGATGGCCAACTGGAGAGCCTTGTTCTGAGGACTGGGCTTGTGCGCTGTGGAGGCTGACACGTCCCACAGCCGCCTCCCTCGTACTGGAGACCTAGGAAGGTGGGTGCGAGAGTGGGAGAAGACGGGGTGAGATTGCCGAGCTCGGCGGTGAGGTGGGAAGGAGGCGCACCTCCCACCCCGGGTCCTGGCCGGCCCTGCACAGGCGCACGGCGCTCACCCGCTGCACACGGGGCAGGCGATCTGCTCTCCTGAGTCCTTCACTTCGAGTGCCAGTCTCGCTCTGAGTGCCCGGCCAACAACACACCCAGGAGTGTTAAGTCTGTGCACCATGTGCCCAGTCACATTGATACGGAAAACTGACCTTCGCGTCTTCTGAACAGTTTTCCCTTACTCTGGTGATCTCAGCCTCTTTTCTGGAAAGTTAGCAGTGTTTGTCTGTCTTCCATCCTATGATGATAGTAATGAAAGTTTTGAAAGCCTTTATGTTATAGCACAGACTATCCATTAAGCCCTGTCTGCAAAGCTCTCAACCATAATTCTGTCCATTAAACATTAACTGCTTTTCCTTTCTCCCAAGTCCCTGATAAACACACAACTCTCTCTTCTGTCTCCAAGTTTGATTGTTCTGAAGACTGTATATAGAATCGAAGTATCTTGCTTTGTAGGACCAGTTTGTTTCACTTTGCATAATGTCCTCAAGGCTCACGCGTGTTGTAGTGTGGCTCAACATTACCCTCCTTTTAAATCCATTGTACGAAGATTCCGATTTTGCTGTCTGGTTTTTTCATTGATAAACAGCAGGATTGTTGCCCTTTTGGCTGTTACACATCCTCTGGTAAACATGGCTCCCCAGATTCCTCTTTCAGACCTTGCCTGCTGCTTTTTTAGTATGCACCCAGAAACAGAACTTAGAGGTTGTATGATAATTCTTTTCTTCTTTTGGGTAACTGTCATACTGGTTCCATAGTGGTTGTACCATTTTACATTCTAATTTGTCTACATTTTTGCCAGTGCTTGGTCCACCCCGTCCTATCCTTTTTCCTTCTTTCCTTTCTCTCCCTCCTTTTCTTCTTTCCTTTTTCTTGAAGTAGTCTGTGAGTATGAGTTGTGTATGAACGAGTATGAGTTGTGATCAGCAAAATGTTATACATTCTAAACCAAAGTACACATGAAGGTATACGTGTCACAACCTCACGGCATTTTCCGGAATGAATCCACCTTCATCAGATCCAGAAATGGGCCGGTGTCAGCACACCTGGAGATAGCGTTTGTGTCCCTCCCGGGAGGCTGCTGCTCCCCACGCCCCGCCCCCACCTCCCCGGGAAGCAGGGGTTCTCTCCTCCGTGGCCATGGGTTGGGTTTGCTTGTTTGGGACTCTAGATAAATGGGAACGTGATTTTAAATTAGGTAGATCTGGTTTCTTTTGTTCGATGTTATAATAAAATTCATCCCTTTTGTAGACTGTTATGTTCGTCAGGGGTCTTTGGAAAAACTGGAACGGTAGGATGCATATTATGTGGAGAAAAAGATTTAATGGATCCAGCTCAGGTTTACAGCCCACACTCTGGAGCCTGGCAGGTTGCAGGACAGGCAGGTCCAGGAGCCCAGCGGCTCTGGCAGTTCAAGTTCAGAGGCCTTCGCTGCGGCGCCCCTGGACTTCCTGTTTGTTCTCAGTTTCTTCGTTTAAATGTGAAGCTCAGCCTCACAGAACCATCCAGGGTAACGTCTGACCGCCCTTCTGAGCTCCACGCTCCAGCCCGGCTGACGCATCTGTGTGACTGTCACCCGGTCGTAGCGGGCGGTATATTTTTATTGTTTCTGTTCAGCGCTGGGAATGTATTGTGCTGTGTCCTGCGGATGTTTTCCAGTCTGTGCATCTGGTAGTCACACTGCTTTCACATTCCTGCTTTCTAGATGTATCTGTATTCATAGCTCCTTGGTTGGGGTGCCGTGTTCTTTTCTGTAACTTTGGATTTATTCTCTGTTACTTTCATTTTGGAATTTGTGAGAAACGCGGGGATTTTTTTTTTTTTTTTTTTAAGACAGGGTCTTGCTTTGTAGTTCAGGCTGGCCCTGAGCTCACGATGGAACCCAGGCAAGCCTTGAACTCAGCAATCCTCCTGCCTCTGCCTCCCGAGTGCTGGGATTACAGACATGAGCCACCACACCTGGCTGGATTTTTAAAAATAATATCCTTTGCCAAGTTTTAGGATCAAGGTTATGTTACGACAGAACAAGTGGGAAGAGTCTCCTGTGTCTTCTACAAAAGATTTTGGAGAAGACTGGTACTATACCTTTTATATTTCGAAGATTTCACTAATGAGGATGTCTGAATCTGGAATTTTCTTCTAAGGTTTTAAAGTAAAGATTTCAAGGGTTTTGGTTTTTTTTTTTTTAAAGATACACAGTCAATTCATTTTTTCCTCTTTCATTATTTTTTGTAAGCTTATTTTTGTAGGAATTCGACTGCTTTATTTATAATTTCAAACATATTTGGATGTTTTATAGCCTTTTTAATATCTGTAGCTGTGTCCTCCTTTTGAATCCTGATTGAAGTTTGTTCTTCCCTTTTTCTTTTCATTCCTGCCCACTTTATTCAGTGTGTTAATATTTTGAGTCAACACGTTTTGTTTTTCTGTTTCATATTTGTTTCTATTTCAATGTTCTGTCCTCTTTTTTTTTTCCCCTCCCCTTTAGGTTTAATTTGTTAATTCTGTTTTCTTGCCTTTGAGATGGGTATGTGCAACACTGACTTTTTATTTTGACCTTTTCTAATACATTTACATAAGATAATTTCCTATAAATGACACTTTCTGTGATTTCAGATATCTGCATTATCTTCCACTTCAAGATTATTATTTGTGGATTATTTGGAACGGTTTTGCTTGGTTTACAAAATATAAATCTGTTTCTTCACTTGATAAGTTTCTGGTTATCTTTTGTTACTGACTCCTACCATAATTCGCTGTGACCAGCATCCCCTATTCCGTAGTTCTTTGACAGTATGTCTCAGTGGTAAGTCAGTTTTGAGATGTGTCTCATATACCCTCGAAAAGCATGCACTCCATTTAGGGAGTGTCTTCACAACACAGTGAATTGGGAAAAAGTTGTTACATTCTCTTCATA
The DNA here is from genome assembly GCA_004025085.1 of Thryonomys swinderianus. Taxonomy (NCBI): domain Eukaryota; kingdom Metazoa; phylum Chordata; class Mammalia; order Rodentia; family Thryonomyidae; genus Thryonomys; species Thryonomys swinderianus. The sequence goes on along the minus strand of PVIC010031574.1, from coordinate 8,610 downwards.
CTATCTTTGGCTTTACTGAGTTTTCTGAATTGCTGAGAGAAGCTTACTAAAACTTTCCACCATGGTTTGGGTTTGCTTATCTGTTCTGTTTGCTTTCCTTTCTGTTCTGCCACCTTCTGTTTGCTATACATTCAAGACTTTATTATTAAGTTCATACAAATTTAGAATTGTTGTATCTCTCTGGTATGTCAGTTAGTCAACCTTTGGACCCTACAACAAAATACCTGAAATAATTAATTTTAAAAAAGGCTTATTTTGCATCGTGGTTGTAGAGATGGAGCCCTTGTTTGGGGTGTTGGATGGGAGGGCTGGGAGCTGAAGGAGAGAAAAACCAGAAAGCAGTGAGGAAAAAGAATGAGCCAAAGGTTTTACCACCTCCTGATAGCCCCACTCTGAGAAGCTAACACCTGGACCAAGAGCCAAGCTCTAGCGCCCTCTAGTGCCCCATAGCCCCTCTAGTAAAGCCTGTCCATAGCTGTCCTGGCTCTTTTTTCATTAGTGTTTAGGTAACATATCTTTTCTCAAGGTACTGCTTTGTGTTCTCTTGCTTTTTTCCCCTATTTTTTCTACTTGTTCTACATTCCTGTATTCCTTTCTTGCCTTCTTTGAAACTATTCTTTTTTTTTTTGAAACAGGGTCTCGCTTTGTAGTTCAGGCTGGCCCCGAGCTCACTATGGTGCCCAGGCAAGCCGCCACAAACTCAGCAATCCTCCTGTCTTTGCCTCCCGAGTTCTGGGATTACAGGCGTGAGCCACCACGTCCGGCATTGTGGTATGCAGTGTTGATTGTTGGTGGGCGTGTCTCCACGCCCAGCATTGTATGTGGTAACCGGGGATCAAACTCAGGACCTTGCGCTTGCGAGGCAGGCGCCAGAACCACTGAGCTAACCCTCCAGCCCTGAAACTATTCTTAAAAGTTACTTCATTGTGCTGCTCTACTGAGTTATATTACTATTTTTTAAATTGTTATTCTGGATATTACAATATGCATTCTTCACTAAGCTCCAGTACAAATTAAAAAGTAGGAATAACATCTTTGATAGCCGATGTATTATTCTGGGAAGGCCTATAAATCATTTTTTGCATAAGGTTCCCACAGACCTCTTAGGGCTGTTGATATTATAAATAAAGTAAGTTAAAAGAGGGTAGCTGAAACCTACAGAATCATGAGAAACATTCTGTTACTAATTTGCTGAGAGAGAGGGGGGGGAGAGAGAGAGAGAGAGAGAGGGAGACAAAATGTGTCTTAAACATTGAATACCTTATACATTATTTTCATAATAAAGTGCACTTTCAGTAGAATACCACAATATTGCCCTTTCAGCATACAGAGATGCTTTTCACTGGGTGCATATCAAAATGTGACCCTCCAGGAATTCTTGTTTGGGGTCACAATTGACATGAAGCTAGTGATTGGTATGTGTTTTGTTTTCATATTTGGATCCAGGATGTTCCTCTGAATCCTCTGGTGAAAGCCAGACTTGGGAAGGCATGTGGGGTACAGGTGTGTGTTCCCGACTGTCACAGGCAAGTAGGTACATGCTGAGCACTGGCTCAAAGATGTATGCTCGGGGAGCTTTTTTGGTGTATAGGCACATGATCCAACATTAAGGGGAACCAACCGATGGTCTTTCAGTATTTACCTCCTTTGGACTGACATCCTCCATGTCCTTTGTAATTTTCCTGTCCATAATTACACCATCTCACCTAGCAATTTCATGAAAACCTTAATAGGTGTTAATATCAACAGGATTATATTTCACGGTGGAATGTAATTTTCCACTGTAGTCAGCAATGGCAGAGAAGTGAGTTGGCAGGAGAAAACACTTGCAAAAAGAATATGTTTAAGAGTTATTGACAAGAACAAACTGTAATTATAAAGTTTTATTTTTACATGGCACAGTTCTTTTAAAAACCATGATATCTATTTTCTTAGGTTTGGTAGAAACTCAAAAGAGAAATACTCTGGTGTTAGAAGCGTTTTTTAAATTTTTTCTTTTTTTTTTTTTTTTTTTTTTTTTTTTTTTTTTTTTTTTTTTTTTTTTTTTTTTTTTTTTTTTTTTTTTTTTTTTTTTTTTTTTTTTTTTTTTTTTTTTTTTTTTTTTTTGAGGCAGTGTCTCGCTTTGTAGTTCAGGCTGTCCCCAAGCTCACTATGTAGCCCAGGCAAGCCTCGAACTCAGCAATCCTCCTGCCTCTGCCTCCTGAGTGCTGGGATGACAGGCATGAGCCACCACACCCAGCACTGTGGTATGTGGTATTGATTGCTGGTGGGCGTGAGTCTCCATGCCCAGCATTGTATGTGGTTACTGGGGATCAAACTCAGGACCTTGCGCTTGCGAGGCAGGCGCCGGAACCACTGAGCTAACCCTCCAGCCCAGGAATAGTGAACTTTTTAATGGTCAGCCTTCAGGTCTCTGCAGTGGCTGCTCTGGTTTAATTTATCAACCTCCAGAGATTCTGAGGGAAGAGGCTGTCTGTATCAATCTAGTCATGCTGCTATAACAAAGTCCACGAGCCTGGGAGGCTTAAACAACAGAAATTCATTGTCTTCCAGTTCTGGAGACTGGAAGTGCAAGATCAAAGTATCAGCAGGCTTCCCTGAGGCCTCTTTCTTGAGCTTGGAGACAGCTACCTCCTCTCTGCTCTCACAGGGTGACCTGTCTCTTTCATGCATGTATCTGGCATCCCTTCATGTGCCCCAATTTTTTTCATTGCTTTAGGACCTGCTCTGATGACCTCTCTGTAAATCAACAGTCCCGGCTCTGGCCCATAGGGCTTCCACACGTGCAGGAAGACGTGAGTGTGGATGAGCACACAGTGCGGTTACTATGACCTGAGCTCTCTACAGGCAAAAATCTTTTAGCAAGTTATCATCGCTTAAATATTGGTGCCCTCAAAAATGGCATCAGTTTCCACAAGCCATCCATCACCTGACTCCTTTCCCTCCACTCCTCTTCCAGCCCCGCAGTGAGACTCTGAGAGTCTCTTCTAAAGAGTTCCCTGTTTGCCTGCTCCTTGCCCCACCTAAGTCAGGAGCCTCCACTGTCAAGTCGCTGAGATAGCCTGATTGTCAGCCTCCTCCCACCACCCTCCAACTCTGTACAGCAGCCGGTGGCGTTTTTGAAACAGGCACAAGGTGAGGCTGTTGTCAATCATCTCAAATGGTCCAAAGGCCTCCCCAGGCCCACATCTGCGAACTGGCCCCCACACTGGCCCACGCTCTTCGCCTCTGCTGCTGGCATGGCAGAGTCATTCTGGCTTCTTGCTGTGGCCCCACAGTGCCCAATGTGGTCTTTCCCTCCTGCGTGGCTTCCCTTCACCTTGGTCTCTGCTGCTTTTCAGAGAGATCTTCCCAAGCCCCTGCTGACCAGCACATTGCCTGCCACCTGCTGCTGTCCCTCCTCTTAGCTGTCTTTGTGACACAAGCCACTTCTTGTTAGCAGATAATGTAATTACTTACCATCTTTTTTTGCTACAATATCGGCTTTGTTTACCATTAAGTAGAAATTACCCTACACCTACAGCAGCACCTACTTCATGAATTTGTATTGGATGGATGAATGGCCCGTGGCTCAAGCGAGTTGGTGGTGTCAAAGGCTGCTGTGGACGTGCCACCTTTCCTACAGAGTGCAGACCTCCTGCCTGGGGCTCAGCCAACCAGGGGACAAATCTGCCTCGCTCCTACCCTGCCATAGAATAAACCTTGCCCAGGAGAATGTGTTGAGAAACTGGCTCAGAAGAGAGCAGCCTGTTGGTCTTTTGCTGACAGCTTCAGAGTTGGAGGTCACTGGTCTCATTTTTTTATTAAAATAGAAAAAGAACCTTACTTTGCAGGAGGCCACAGAGCCTGCTAGAAGTCTCCTCTCACCCTGTTTCCTGTCCATATTTAAGCTACTTCCTAACCTTTGTTTTTTTCTAGATCTTTTTCATTAATGGTGTATGAAATGAAAGTATCCTGATTGTGTGTACTATTTTAGCCCTATAAGCAACAGAAACTTAGAATTTTCGGTGATTTTTTTCATATATTTAACAGCATTGACCTCTGGAGGTGACAGCTGTCTTCCTTTGGAATTTGCTTGACTTCTGTGACCAGCTTGGCAAATGGAAAGAGGAAAGTTGGCTTAAGAGCTAAGAATTTCCTCTTCCATTGTATCACCTCTTCAATTTCCTCCTCATCTTCCCTCTTACTCTTCATCTTCAATTTGAACAAGTATGAAGAAAGAGGGAATAGGCACAATACTTTCTTAAAAACAAATGTAGGGGGAAAATAGCAAGCCATTTTTTTAGTGTGGTAAGAGATGCAGTTTTTAAAAATTTTTGTTTGCATGTAAGCCTTGACTTTCCATCTTGTGTCTTCCCCCCAGTCCTGGGGCAATCTGAGCAGAAGCCTGTGGACCCTGGGAACAGTTCCGGCCCTTGGTTTGGATGTTAGAGTAGGCTTCTTCAGTTCTAAGCCTGTGCAAGAAAGGAGCAGTTGCTAGGGCGGTCCACATGGGCTGCCGGACTTACCAGCTGGATGGCCCGGTCCGCGGCTCTCCCTGTGGAGAGCAGGTCAGCTCGGGGACAGTGGTGGGTCTGCCTCAAGATGGGCCTGGTGCCTCCGCTTTACTTCTCAGTGACTGTAAAGAACTTTTCTTAAATTCTTCCTGGTGGTTTCCTAAGGAACACAGTTTGATCTAAAACTCTCCTCTCCCTCCTTTTTACCTCTCCCTGCTCATGTTCATGAATGTCCCCTGAGACACCTGCCTGCCTGTGCTTTTCTGGACTTCCAGAGTGCATATGCACGAGTGAATACAGATGTTTGGCCAGAGAGGATGCCCTGGTGTTAGACTCCCAGGGCCTGAGCTTCCTGCGCTTTGTGCCAACTCAGCGCAGGCATTTGATCCTCGGGAATGGATTCCCTTGTCCCTAAAGGGGGATGAAGACGCCGCCCCTCTGAAGACTGCACTGAGCTGTGCACCAAGATAAGGAGCTGGGGGGAGGGTGCAGTTGGCAGGCTTGGTAGGTATCCACGAAGGCAGTTGCCACACCCCAGTCTCCTCCCAGCCTCATTTCCAAGGTACCGTCCTGTGCCAGCCTTGGGCGCACTATCTCCTGCTGCCCCAGGTTGTGTTACTGAAGCCCGAAGCGGGGACGTGACTGGATAGGAGCCGGTCAAGTGAGATGCAGTGATATTTTAGCCTGAGCGCTGATCTGATTATTCTTCAGTCACTCAACTCAGGGTAAGAATGGATTCATACTTTCCACTGCAGCCTGCGCCAGCCAGTTTCCATATCAGTGGGGCCTCAAGAAGGTGGAAGGACACGTTGTCATTCTTTCCATTCGCGCTGACCCTGCTTGCTGTCGGTCCTGCATGCCAGCAGGTCCAGCCACAGGAAGCCACAGCTGCTGACCAGGCCGCGCAGACCCACCCCTGCTTCCAGCACACTTGAGCACGGATAAGATGCCTCTTGTTTCGAGCTCTGCTCACCTTGAGAGCAAAGTGCCCAAGACGCCTCCTTTCTCCTTGCAGGTCCTTGGTTGAGTGTCCTTTATTTGGATCTCTTACAGTAATTGCGGGGCAGGCACTGTGAGTGTCGCTGGTGCAGTGTGCCATGTCGGCCCCTTTGACACCCGGTGTTAGCAGGAGACGGGCAGATTGATGGCACACTCGGTAGGAGTTCTTCACAGCAGCCCTGCGAGACAGGTTTGGAGGTGGTTATTTCTGTTTTCCAGAGTGGGAAGGTAACTTGAGAGAAAAAAACAAAAATCCTTCTGCTCAGTCATAATTTCAAACCGGCGACCCAGGGGGCAGCAGAGCACCAGATCCACCACCCTATCTCTTCCGCTGAGTTCGGGGATGCAGGTGATTCTCTTGCAAGTTTAGAAAATTCATTGGATGAAGATGGGAAATGGGGATCTGTTGAGGCGCTGTGACTCATTCATTTGATCGTGTGCTCATTCTTTGTTACCCAGTGCGTAGTTACTGAATCAGTCAGGGACCTTTGTTAAGTCCACGCATACAGTCTCTACGTTGTAAAGTCTGGAAATGACTTTAAAAATCATCTGATCCAGCGGTCCCCAAGCCAGGCTGCTTCTCAGAATCATGAATAAAATCCTTCAAAAATCAGATACTCTGGACCTAACCTGGGTCCAAGGTCAAAGATCTGGAATCTGTGTCTCTAACGTTGTATTTTTAACAGACTCCCTGTGTGGACCCTAACCACCCAGCCTAAAATCTCAAGGGACTCACGTTTGAGAAATGCTAAGTAAATCCTTGTTTTCCTGTTGTTCTTTGGGCAAGGAACCAGGGCCCAAAAGCTAAATGATGTTGCGCAGGTCACCCAACTTGTCCCTGTTGGAATGAGAGAAGGAAATCCAGCCCTGCCCCTGCCGTGCAGCAGTGTGAACATGGCACAGTGTTCACAGCCACTAGAGCCACTGCCAGTGGCACTTTGTAATGTGCATGAGGCTCCTGAACGGGCATCTCGTCTTCTCGATGAGGACGCGGGGATTCGGGCTTCCTTCCCAAGCCCTAGGAAGCGTTCTTCATGGGATTTTTCACAAAGCCTTGCCTTCTGTGCACAGGCCTGTCTGTCTAGTGCCTGGGGGAGGGGGCGGCACCAAGACCAGAGCAGATAGCCCGGGCCTCTCTGATCTCCTGCCCTGTGACCGCCATGTGCCCGGAAATCATGCTGGTGGAGCGGCAGGCTCAGGACAAAGATGATGAGAATGTGTCTTCTGGTCTGTCTGAGATTTCTCTGGTATCCAGCTGATGACTGCTTGCATCAAGGGATCTACACTAACCAGTGGACTAACAAAATGTCCTCCTGCAGGGTAGTTCTGGTGTCTTTGTTCCATTCTTCCTCATCCTGAAGGGTCACATTCTAACGTTCCAAGTGAGATCCACGTGCGAGATGTGGGAATTTATTTCCCAGATTGTCCCTGTTCTCAGTATACATTCACATGGAATCTAATGTCATTTCTTCATTTGCTTATTGAAGTAGTATATGTATATAATTTTTTTTTTTGAGACAGGATCTCACTTTGTGGTTCAGGCTGGCCCTGAGCTCACTGTGTAGCTGTGTAGCCCAGGCAAGCCTGAAGTAGTATATTTTTGGTATGTTGCTGGAATCGAGAGGAGAAGGCCATGACATGTAAGCAGTCAGGGTGTCACAGAAGTCTAGAAAGATAGGCGTTTTACACTCCTGTAACACACATCTTACTCTTTCGTATTTTTGAATGATTGCTTTCATGCTGGTTGTCCCCTGGACTCAGACTCAGTCTCCCTGTCCTGGTCCTGTTGATGAGGACACACCCTCACCTTGACGTCCACTTCCCAGCAGACATTCTGCAGGCATTTCTGACTATGTGTCCAAAACTGAGCCCTTGTCTAGGTCCTTAAACTCGCTGTACCTCCTTTACCCTCTCCTGTCCTCTCCGCTGTTTGTTCCAGAATCAGGAGAGATACTAAGGTCACCTCTTTTCCCCCCATTTACTCAGCCAGGAGCTTTGTAGATTTCTCAGCTGACCACATTTTCAGTCTGTTTCCGCTTTCACACTCTACCTGTCCTGCCTCTTAAAACACTTCTTCCTTGGACAGTCACAATGGCCCCCTCCTGGCTCCTGTTCCCTTCGGGCAGCCTGCACAGCCCTCCAGGGCTGCTCGGTAGTCTTTACAAAAACTGATGCGTACTTCTCACTATGCTGCATTTAAAAGCACTTGGGCATTGTCCATTGCCTGTGTGGTAAAGCTTGAATCTGTGCTCTGAAGATGTGGTTCAGCTCTGTCTCCATCCTGCCTCTGTGAGACTTACGGTTCCCAGAGCGCGGGGTTCAGAGGGATACAAACTGCTAGAGGCTCCACCTGGGGTGCTGCACATACTACTCTGCATTTAGCGGAACCCTCCTGGCCTCCACTGGCCTTCTCTTGGTAGACCTGGACTCTTCGCCCTGGCCTCTGACCTCAGTATAGCGGCTCTAGAACAGATGCCGTGTCATACTTAGCAGTAAGTGTTTGATGAGTGAATGAATGAGCTAGAAGTGATCCATTAAGTATCTTTAGGTCTTCTCTGACCAACCAGGTCATGTGTATCATAACAGTCATTTGACTGCAGTAGATTTCTTGCTCAGCAATTGCTAGATCCCCTGGAATGTGTAAAACATTAATATATTCACCAGAAGTGTCGGTACCTCCCGTGCTAGTTCAGCGATCTATTGTAATATGTTTCTTCTGAAAACAGTCTCTGCTAGCTGACATGGGTTTTGTTTTTAGTAAAACCCACCATTCTTCTGGTGTCCCCTTGGAGCTTGGAGCACTCACAGACTGATTTAGAGGAGTGCACCGTCAAGCCTGGGATCTGTAGCAGCCCCACACTGCTGCCCACTTCTGCCTGCCTCGGACAGCACCCACGGCTCAGTGTGCCATGTCACAGCCTCCCCTGAAAGCTGTCCAGAGGCTTCTCTTAGAGGGCTCAGGTAGAGGCCATGGCTCCAGGTGGGCGTTACAGGTGTGATCCTGTAGCACTTGGGGGCTTAGGTACCACACTTCTGTGACTAAGAGTCCAAGCCCATCCCTGTAGGGTGACAGAATTTGTGGATCAGACTGTATTCACTGTGTGGCACCTTAGTG
>PVIC010031573.1:8413-21353 GCA_004025085.1 Thryonomys swinderianus | reverse complement strand
TTTTTTTTTTTTTTTGAGACAGGGTCTCGCTTTGTAGTTCAGGCTAGCTTTGAGCTCTCTATGTAGCCCAGGCAAGCCTCGAACTCAGCAATCCTCCTGCCTCTGCCTCCCAAGTGCTGGGATTACAGGCGTGAGCTACCACGCCCGGCTTTAAACCAACTTTTTAATAGTTCTTTCTTATCTTCAGAAGAGAATCAAAATTCTACCTGTTTGCTTTATAATCTCATTCCTCATTATCTCTTCAAATTCATCTCTACTGTTCACTTCTTTACAGTCTGCTCTTTAGTTGTACACTTATAATCTTATGTAAGGACCATCATTTATAGTAGTAGTAATGCTATTAATACTGCAATGGTGACTTTTTCGATAAATGTTAGAATTGTGATAGTGATTATTCTAAGCAGTTTATGTATAACAATAGTAGTTAACAATCTAGTTATATACCATGTAACTGCATTTTTTTAAGAGCTTTACCCCTTGCCACACCTACAGGGCTGTCTTCTTAGGTTCAGTTAAGACATTCAGGCTCAAGACTATAATAGATCACACTTACTGTGAGTCTTCTCAAAAGTATGTAGGAACAAGAGCAGTCTTGCCAGCAAAACAGCATCAGACATTTTTTTTTTTTTTTGAGACAGGGTCTTGCTTTGTAGTTCAGGCTGGCCCTGAGCTCACTATGGTGCCCTGGCAAGCCGCCGCGAACTCAGCAATCCTCCTGTCTCTGCCTCCTGAGTGCTGGGATTACAGGCGTGAGCCACCACGTCCGGCATTGTGGTATGGGGTATTGATTGTTGGTGGGCGTGTCTCCACGCCCAGCATTATATGTGGTCACCGGGGATGGAACTCAGGACCTTGGGCTTGTGAGACAGGCGCCGGAACCACTGAGCTAACCCTCTGGCCCCCAGACATTATTTTTCAGTAAGACCTTGTATCAGTTCACAGAACTATCTCTATAGTTGTTTTGGAGCTATTTTTTTGGGTTTCATTTCTCCAGGTGATTCTCAGGTACAAAGAAATGGAAATATATATTAAATGGATTTAGGAGTTACCCTAAAAGTCTAAAAGCCTCTTGTACCACAGAAGATAATATCTCTTAATATCAGTTCCATAGGCATAATGTCCTGTAAGGACCATGCTAAGTTACAAGAACCACCACACTCAGGGAATTCCAAGGATATGACTTCTATCTAGATATTGATAGCTTTTCTAGTTCTCACAAGTCAGAAGCCATTTTTTCTTTCTTCCTTTTTTTTTTTTTTTTTTTTCTGGTACTAAGGATCAAATCCAGGGCTTCAGACATATTAGGCAAGTACTGTACTATGGTTCTACATCCCCAGCCTAGGAGTCTTTTTTTTTGCTTTTGAGACAGGGTCTCACTTTATAGTTCAGGCTGGCCCTGAGTTCACTATGGTGCCCAGGCAAGCCACCGCGAACTCAGTAATCCTCCTGTCTCTGCCTCCTGAGTGCTGGGATGACAGGTGTGAGCCACCACGTCCGGCATTGTAGTATGCGGTGTTGATTGTTGGTGGGCGTGTCTCCATGCCCAGCATTATATGTGGTTACCTGGGATCGAACTCAGGTCCTTGCACTTGCGAAGCAGGCGCCGGAACCACTGAGTTAACCCTCCGGCCCTAGGAGTCATTTTAAATTTAGGAGCCAGAGAACAGAGTTAAATATTTAATAAAAACTGAAAGTCTCATGTAAAAGGATTTCTCTTTACTTATATAGATATAAGCTCATTTATTCACTAACAATAGCAAAGATGAAGTAGTTACTATTATTATATTGTGGGTTGTTTTGTTTCTGAGACAGGGTCTTGCTTTGTTGTTCAGGCTGGCACTGAGCTCATGATGTAGCCCAGGCAAGCCCCAAACTCAGCAATCCCTCTGCCCCTGCCTCTGCCTCCTGAGTGCTGGGATTATAGGCATGAGCCACCACACTCAGCATTATTGTTTTATAAATAAGGATATCAAAATACAGAGATGTTCTATAGTTTGTCCCACAGTGTCATACCACTTATTATAAAGAAGCTAGGGTATGAATTTGGATAATATTACTCTAGCATGTGCATTCTTAATGATTATGTTGGGAAGAATAATAGCTCTCCACAGATTACCCATGTCCTAATCATCAGATTGTGGTTATGTGTTAAGTTATATGGCAAGGGGCATTAAGTTGACGTAGAGAATTAAATTTACCAATGAATTTACCTTTAGATGGGGAGATTTTCCTGGATTATCTGGATAGGCCCAATCCAACTACATGAGTTATTACAGGTGAAAGAGGGAAGTATGATATTCAGTGTCAGATTGGTGGAATGTGAGATACAGACATTGTTGGCATTGAAATGGAGGATGGGGCACCAGCCAAGGTGAGTACAGGCAACTTCTATAAACTGAAGAAAGCAAGGAAACAGAATTTCCCCTGGAGCCTCCAGAAAGAATGCAGCCTTGCCAACACTTTGATTGTAGGCAGTGAGACCCATTTTGGACTTCTGACATTCACAACTGTAAAATAATAAATTTGTGTTTTTAAGCCACAAATTCTGTGGTAATTTTTATAGTGGTAACAAGAAATTAATACAGTCACTCTACTGTACTATTTTTTCTTGCTGCCAAGTTTTGTCACTGTTGTTTTCTTTAGATATATAATCCTCTTCTTACTTTTTTCACCTCAGGAGAGCCTTTTCTGTTTTTATCATATACATTGGTTATTTCATCTGTATGTTTAATCTTACTATATAATACTTTTCATACTACATGTCAAATAATGTAGATCTTAGCTGCCACCTTCTTCCTACTCAACTTTTCAAGATTTAATCAGTGTCTGAAGGTATAAATAAATGGAAGAGCACTTAACCAACTCACATATTGTACTGCCTGGAAATCCTTAACATCATCCCATTATTCTTATAATACCTATAACTTGCTGATTTTGTCATAAGATTTACTCCTTTAATTATAAATGTTTTGTCTCTTTCTCTGTCTAGATACTTCCTTTCAAATTAGTATGTAGCAAACAGTAAGGGCTTAAATGATGTTTGATGAGTGAATGATCCTATCTTTTGGGATTGTTATTGGAATAATCATCCTGAGATTGAAAACCAAAACATAAGAGGAAAAAGTTCACTGTAACACCATAAAAAAGCCCTAGCCCTCCCAATCTCTTTCAGTATTCACCCTCTCAAATTACTATTAAATTTGAGTACTATTTCCATGCATAGTACTCTGGTTCTTTTTCTCCCACCAATTTTGCATGAGAAAAAGATTACATACTATACCTGGCATAATATTTTGGTACAAAAACTGGAATTCTGTTGTGTAGTCCTAGATGTTTGAGCCAAAGAAACTTCTTTGGCCCTTAACTTCATGAACTGTAGGTTTTTCCTTTCAGCTGCTTCTCAGGTAAGAGTATTTCCATATACCCCCAGAATTCTGCAAATTCTTGCCTGCAAAAACATCCCAGATTCCTATTCCCTTTCATTCTTGGTCTTGAGAGCTTCTTCATAAACCGTGGGTGAACTCTTGAGTCCAAAATGGATTACTGGGCACAATCTTTACCTAATTTCTGTTTCTCTTATGGACTCTCCAATAAGCAAGTTTGAGTCTAACTCACAGAAGAAAATTCTTTTTTTCCTTTGATGGCTATATACTTTTGGAGCTCTAGTCTCCTTTAATTTTGAGGTCAGGCTGCAGTAAGTTACATTTTAGCTTAGATCTTGATTTTTATAAACAAATTTAAACCTGGCTTAAAGGAAAGAAAATTATATCACACAGCACATAAGAATCCATAAATACATAATTCACAGGTCAGATTTTCTTTTTTTGAGACATAGGGTATTTTTTTTTTTTCCTTTTTGAGACAGGGTCTCGCTTTGTAGTTCAGGCTGGCCCTGAGCTCACTATGGTGCCCAGGCAAGCCACCGCGAACTCAGCAATCCTCCTGTCTCTGCCTCCTGAGTGCTGGGATGACAGGCGTGAGCCACCATGTCTGGCATTGTGGTATGCGGTGTTGATTGTTGGTGGGCGTGTCTCCACGCCCAGCATTATATGTGGTTACCGGGGATTGAACTCAGGACCTTGTGCTTGCAAGGCAGGCGCTGGAACCACTGAGCTAACCCTCCGCCCCCATAGGGTATTTTTGAGAACGGATCTCGCTCTATACTCCAGGCTGGCCTTGAGCTTCAGAATGCTAGGATTATAAACCACCACACCCACTCAGGTTTTTTACAAGTGTTCAATGAATCTTTCTGTGGGTGTGTGCATGTGCGTGCGTGTGTGTGTGTGTGTGTGTGTGTGTGTGTGTGTGTGTGGTACTATGGATTGAACTCAGGATCTTGTGCTGCAAAGCAGGCCCCAGAACCATTGAGCTAAATCCCTGGCCCCAGGGAATCCTTCTGAAGAAGTAATACACTTGAGGAATACTGTGTGTAGCAGTTTTGTTCACTACATTTGGAGTTAACATAACAACATAATGAGATGCTGGCCAATCAATGGAGTTGTACAGTAATATAATTTTTTTCAGTAATACAATTTTGAGTCAGAAGAGTTGCTGACACTAGAGATTTTTCCTATGAAGAACTACTTTGTAGATCCAAAGTGCAGTTAGAACCTTGAGTGAAGACTTAATGAGAATGTCTTCTATCTGATTGATGTTTATATGGAATCAGGTTACTGAAGAATGTGGAAAAATGGTTTTGCTCCAGATTCCAAACAAAATGAAAAGCAATGTCCTAATTGAATTTGTTTTGACATTCTTGCTACCCACACAGGTCAAGTTGCAAAACAGAACAAAAGAATAGAGCTAGAGGGTAATATGAGGCCTTGACCAAAATGCTGTAAATGTTAGGAATGGTGTTCTTACCAGTATCTGAAACCTTTAAATAAAGGATGTTATGTGGGATAGGCACTCATCTCCATATAAAAAGGTCATGTTGGAAATAAAATGTCATGGAATTTAGAAAAGATGAAGCTTGAGATTGCCTGAAAATCAGTCTTTTAATTACTGCAAGAGTTAGATTATAATTCATGTGATATTCATACATTGTGGTTTTTCTTTAGATCAGTTGAGGTTAGGGTCTTCTTGAAATGAGGAAGTCTTTACATACTGGAATAAGGGCGCCAACTAGAATTATAACTGGAACACTAACATAATATTTTTGAGCACTACAGTATGCCAGATACTATTCTGAATAAATGAAAAAGCTATATATGTATAAACTATAAACATATTTAAACATAATCCCAGTATATTCTAATGATTTGATTCAGTATACCCAATCTCAATGAAGTAGCCAGGAAGCTTTCTTAGAAAACTATATGTGGGTAATTTTTTTTTTTTTTTTTTTTTTTGCTTTTTGTAGACAGGGTCTCGCTTTGCAGTTCAGGCTGGCCCTGAGCTCACTCTGGTGCCCAGGCAAGCCACCGCGAACTCAGCAATCCTCCTGTCTCTGCCTCCCGAGTGCTGGGATTACAGGTGTGAGCCGCCACGCCCAGCATTATATGTGGTAACCGGGGATCGAACTCAGGTCCTTGCGCTTGCGAGACAGGCGCCGGAACCACTGAGCTAACCCTCCGGCCCTATGTGGGTAATTTTTAATGCTTTCAAGTAAATCTGAATACTGTTTGAAGTCTCAAAATTAAATATTTGATCAATATTATGATTGATCAAAAATATATCCTTTTGAAAAGTGTTTATTATTTATATGTTCTACCTCATTAAATGGAACAGAGTAGTTTCTGAAATAACTTTATAGTTATCTATTCCCCTTTCCTCTTTGAATCACAAACCCAGTTGATAGCATTGGCCTGTAACATCCACTTAGGCAACATGTATACCTTATACATGTGCATACGACTTCTGCAGAAAACTGCTTGAGGAGTGTGGTATGTTTTGTTCCAAACAATGTTCATGCTGGTAAACTGAAGAGAAAGTATCTGACTGGCAATTCTGAATAGACTGATTATCCACCAATGTACAAGATAACTTGTTTTATAACTCTTAACACACTACAGAGTGGTTACCAGAAAATTGAGAGTATTTTAAAAGTAATATGTTTTATGGATGATAGATGAATTTTTCCAGACAATTTCTTTCATTTTGTCTTTTTCCATATAAAATATTTCTAAAATAATGGGAAAAATCTAATCCTTTAAAACACGCTTAGTTTCTCTTACAGAATTCTAGGTAAAAGAACATTGGGAAACTAGGTAATGCAGGATTTTCTCTATCAGTGAATACATGAGCTTGGAAAGGCTTTTTTTTTTTCAATTGTAGTTACTGATGATGTTAAGGGCTATGGCTGTTCTTCAGAGGCTAATACAAGGAAAACCTCTTGATTTGCTAGAGGAGTCTGGGAAGGGAACAGATGGTGGCAAGAAGGGTCCTCCAGCTTACTCAGCTGCTCCTAGAAGCTTAAGGTGACCTCTCTAATACAAACAGCCAAGTAGCTCTCAGGGTAATAGGGCAGCATCATTTGTATTCCCGAATAACAATACTGCTCCTCACTTTGCAATCTCTCACATCCTCACCCAGTGTGTAGATGCCATCTGCTTCTTATAAACTTACATAGACCCTTGCCCTGGCTAGTTGGGATTACTATTAAATGATATCTTTGGGAAATGTGTTCTTTACAAATTACTTGCACATGAATCAGGCAGATAAGTATTATATCCACTGCTTATTAATTAAGAAATGAGACAAAGAGGTATCAAGGGATATTGGAATTACAACTGAAGTATTCTAGTTCTTGATCTCTTTGTACCATGTATTAATCTACAGAGCCATTCCAGTGTATTTGTTTAGCACTGGCTACCCAGCTCTGAGTAAAACTTTCTGAATTGGAAATCAGTTATTTCATAGATGTTACTCTCAGTTTCAAGCCTTGTTATAGCTACTGTTTTACTAGGTGTTGGAAATGAAATAAATAGTGACTGCTTTTATTTTTTGCTGACATATTGCTATGACCTTCCAGAGTCAGTAAGTAAGCAGACAGGTCTAATTTACTCTGTGTTTTGTTTAAAAAGCAAAGGAGTTACTTAGTCTGTATGCTACACATATAACTATGTATCATATTAAAACTGATTATAAGAAAATTATCCTTTTTATAAGCTACAGATCTCCTTTTGTATGCCACTGACAGAAATGACATTCATTTTCCTGCATTAGCACCTGCCTACCTCCCGGTGAATCAAAAGAGCAATGAGCAAAGTGGTTTTAATTGCCCAGGCTTTGCTAGGGCTTTTCTTGCACTCAGAAACACAAAAGACTTTGAATGGTGTCAGAAGGCTATGCTGAGAAGTGCTTTCCTTTAGGACTTTAAGCAGATGATTCGCTTACTGTGGTAAGTCATTGTCTTGTACAGATGAGTTCATGAGCCCATCTTAATTCCAACTGTGAGTACATCACAGAACACTTGTGAGTTGTAATTGACTTGAACTATTGCCCAGGAAACAAGGCAGATGTCAGAGTTTACTGACTTATCATTAACGCAGTACTCTGTAGAATTGTACTTGCTAATTACATTTATAAAGTTTTGCATACATAATTTAAAGTAGCATTATATCCACTATATCATAATAGTAGTGGAGCCAGATTGTTTTGCAAGTGGTATGATCTTAGACTAATTCTTTTATGTATGAGCCTCACCTTTCTTATCTGAAAAAGAGAGAATAACAGAATTTACTTTTCAGGGCTGTTTTGAGAATTTAATTAATACATTGACAGTGTCAAAATGCTGTCTGCCATATAATAAGTTTCAATAAACATTGGTTAATAAAATGCTTATATTTTTTAAAGGTTATAAAATTTACAGAAGTATAAAAGCTGTTCATTTGAGGAATAAGTATAAATTATAAAAAAATCTTGGCACAGCTATATTAATTAACATGTATATAAATTATTGTTTACTCACCATCTCAGTTAAAATTGTTTAATTATTTGCTGATTTCATTTTAATCACAAAATCGGGAATTTTATAAACATGCTTAATCCCCTCTGAATTAAAGATATGAATATGTAAAAGATCTAGTTTAGTGTTCACTTATTCATCCATCCATAAAAAGACACTAAGCCCTTCTACCATGCCTGATGAAAATGCAGAGATGAAAAAGATATAACACTTGCTTTCAAGGAGTTCATAATATAAGGAGGAGAGAAACAAGCAAATGTGAATTACATTGATAGTCAAATACTATAATGATATTTTGCTGATGCAAAATGAAAGCTCAAGAAGAAGTTCTTAAATAGTTATCCAAATCACCAAAGAAATCAAGAAAGGCTTCGTAATATAGGTAACATTCAAGTTGGGGATTAAGAATGAGAAGGTGATGGGCCGGAGGGTTAGCTCAGTGGTTCCGGTGCCTGCCTCACATGCACAAGGTCCTGAGTTCAATCCCTGGAAACCACATACGATGTTGGGTGTGGAGACTCACACCCACCAGCCATCAATACCACATACCACAGTGCTGGGCGTGGTGGCTCATGCCTATAATCCCAGCACTCGGGAGGCAGAGACAGGAGGATTGCTGAGTTCCAGGCTTGGCTAGGTTACATAGTGAGCTCAGAGCCAGCCTGAACTACAAAGCGAGACCCTGTCTCAAAAAAAAAAAGAATGAGAAGGTGAAAATGTCATGTCTAGCATTGGAAACTTCACATACAAAGACATAAAAGCTAAGAAAATTGAGAAGACATAGCATAGAGTGAATTTGCAAGCACTTTACTATGTTAAGGGGTAGAGAGCAAATCAGAAGAGACAAAGCCACATTATAAAAAAACATGAACTTTATGCTATAATCAGTGAGAAACCATTGAGGGATTTCAAGCAATTCAGTTTAGCAAACATCTTCATGTTTATTTTGTGCCAGACTCTCTATGAATATCAGAAATATAAGACAAATAGTTTTATATAAATAGTTTTATAGAAATGATGTGCTCTTATTTCCCTTTCAGAAAGATCATTCTGTTCATGTTACAGAAGATGGAGAGAGGAAATAAGATTTGGAAGCAGAAAGATCAGTTAATCTAGACAAGAGATTATTATGATCTTGAGTTGAGACAATGTTAGAGGAGTTACGGGAAGAGGCTTGAAAACAGAGATACTCAGGAGGCTGGATCCATAGGATTTAGTGACCTTGTGGATGTGGAGCAGGAAAAGTTAAAGTTTTACTCAAGACTTTTTCCTTAAACCAAGTCAGGTACCTACTATTGTATACCTATCATTCTCTACTTCTCCATAGCACTTACCACAATAAGAATGTAAAAATTAGGCCTGAGGACTTAGCTCAGTGACACTGTACCTGCCTTGCAAGCAGAAAGATTAGATTGGAAGATTCTGGTCAGAGTTCAGAAGACCAGAAGGCCAGTAAAGATCAGGTTTCCGCTGGCTAGGAAAACAGCACTGGCTGCTGGACTCCAAAAGATAAATGTGATGGCTTGACAAAAAGTTTGCATTTTCCTCATGTTCAGGGACTTTGCTGAAAGATTCAGAGCTGCCAGCTGAAGAAATAAAGCTGGAACATCTTAGACTATTTTGTATGAAGGATTCTGGTCAGAGGTGAAAAGACCAGAAAGCTTGTAAGGACCAGGCTAGGGAGGTTTCTGCTAAGAAGGACTGCATTGGCTGTTAGGCTCCAGGTGAAGTGTGTTATGGCTTGGCAAAAAGTTTATCTGCATTTTGTTCATGTCCAAAGACTGCCTGAGACTGAGCTGGTGGACTAATTAATTTAGCAGAAGAAATTTCAAGGCAGTCGAATATTGAGGCAGTGGCATAGCCTTTGTTGGAGATCCTTAGACAGCTTTATATTGAGAATCAAGAGCAAAGCCCAGCAGAATGACTTAAAATGTTTCAAATTTTGGGCCAGAGATTTAGCTTAGCAGTTCTAGTGCCTGCCTAGCAAGCACAAGGTCCTTGGTTCAATCCAGTAACCACATATAGCAATACTGGGCATGGTGACACATGCCCACCACAGTACCGGGTGTGGTGGCTCACCCCTGTAATCTCAGCACTTGGGAGGCGAGGCAGGAGAATTGCTGAGTTCGAGGCTTGCCTGGGCTACAGAGTGAGCTCAGGGCCAGCCTAAACTACAAAGTGAGACCCTGTCTCAAAAGCAAAAACAAACAAACAAACAAAATGGCAGCACCCTAGAAAAGTTCTTTCAAAATAGCAGCCAAAATGGCAGTCTAAGAGTTTGTAATAGCTAAATATTGGAAACAGCTGCAAAGCCCATTGTTGTTCTAAAATAGCGCCAGCCTACAGAAAGTGGTTCCAAAATGGTGGTGCCTAGAAAAGCTGTTCAAAGTGGCAGCATAGGGAAGTTGTTTTAAAATGGTGGCTTAGGGACATTATCCAAAATGGCTGTGCCCTAAGGAAGTTACTCCAAAATAGTGGCAGCCTAAAGAAAGTGTTCCAAAATGGCCCTCAAGGGAAGTTGTTCCAAAATTTCAGCAGCCTAAGGAAATTGTTCTAAAATGGCAGTGGCATAGGGAAGTACTTCCAAAATGGGCATAGCCTGGAGTAGTTGTTCCAAAATGACAGCCTAGGGCCTGGGATTTAGCTCAGTGGTTCCAGTGCCTGCCAAAATGGCAGTCTAAGAGTTTGTAATAGCTAAATATTGGAAACAGCTGCAAAGCCCATCAGCTGGTAAATGGATAAAGAAGATTCAGTGTTTTTATAAAATGGAGTACTACTCAGCCATAAAGAACAATAAACTTGAGACATTCATAACTAAATTAATGCACCTTGAGAACATACTAACAAGTGAAATAAACAGGATATACATATGCAAATACAAAATTGTTTCTCTAATGTAAGAAATTGAAGGTGTAAAATGTATAAATAAGAACAAATGTTTAAAGGGGAAAAGGAACTAGGGAGGAGAGGCAATACAAAGGAAAGAAGGGAAAAAAGGTAAGAAGAAAGAAACAAAGCTTATATTTATGGGGGGAATTGGATGATGGGAGGGGCACTGGAATGAAAAAAATAAGAATCAAGGTATATCATGCACAAATATAAATATTCAATGATGAATACAACAATGGCAGCAGTCTAGGGAAGTTGCTTCAAAATGGGGGCCTAAGGAAGTTGTTCCAAAATGGCAGCAGCCTCAGGAAGGTTTTCCAAAGTGATGCCAGCCTAGGGAAGTTATTGGAAAATGGCAGCTAGGGAAGTTGTTGCAAAATGGTGTCCTAGGGAAGCTGTTCCAAAATGGCAGGGGCCTAAGGAAGTTGTTCCAAAATAGCAGCAGGGAGGAAGTTGTTACAAAATGGTGGCCTATGGAAGTTTATTCAAAATGGCAATGGCCCAAAGAAATTGTTCCAAAATGGCAAGGACTTAGGGAAGTTGTTCAAAATGGTGCCAGCCTAGGGACGTTTTTCCAAAATGGCAGTTAAGGGAATTTTTTTCTTGGGATTTTGTTCATAGGGATTTTATTTGACCCCTACAGCTAAAAGAGTGAAAAGACTTGCTACTAGAGCTGTACCTGGCAGTAGACTGCGGCATGTTCATGAGGCACTAGTTTTAGGTACATATAGAATGGAAGAGTTGTGGAGTCAGGAAGACTTCTACCCAGATAGCAAAAGAAGTCCTGAGAGGCCAGATAGTCTGCCCTGAGAGAGCAGTGTGTGAAGCTGTGCGTGTGAAGCCATAGGTGTCGTGGTGACCCCAGAAGTTTGGCAAAACCAACAGCATGGATTGTCTTCAGGAAAGCTGCAAGGAAGGAGCAAAACCCGACCAAGAGAAAAGCCATGGGAGCTACAACCACCAGAAGTGCCTGAGGGGCAGAGTCATCCAAGCTTTTTGGAGTTCAGAACTGGCCACAGATTTTCTCCAAAACTGGAGCTAGAAATGTGGCATTGAATGTTTACACTGCTACATTTTGCACTTGCTTTTGTCCCATTCCTTTGTATCCTTCTGTTTGTACCTTTTGGAATGGGAATGTCTATCTTTTGCCTTGAATGCTAGAAGTGTTTGATTTCCTTCTCATTTGTACAGAGACTTTCAGCTAAGAGTTTGCCTTAAATCTCAGAGGAAAGTATGGATTTGGACTTTTCAGAAATGCTGAAACAATTAAGACGTTTGCAACTCTAAGAGATGGACTGGATGCCTTTTGTATAACACAGTGCACATGAATCTCTAAGAGACTAGGGGCAAAATGTGGATTGGGTCTAGATGTTCCCACAAAGCATTATGTAGTTAATAGGCTTGATCCAGAGTGTGTGAAGTTGGAATTGATTCATGAGGAAATGCTAAACTCAAGGGCAGTAGGATTAAGTATGTGAGTGCTACCCACCCTAAGTAGTTTCAATGAGGTAAAAGGAGCAGGAGGACACTGTTAGTTTTCTTGTTATCTTTTCTGCCTTGTACGTGCCATGTTGTTTCTCCTCTACCATGACTATTTGTCATCCTTGCCTTGGAGCTGGCCAATTATGGACTAAAACCTCCAAGAACTATAATCCAAATAAACCCCTTCCCATTAAAAAAAAAAAAAAAAGGCCAGAGATTTAGCTCAGTGGTTCCAGCCCCTGCCTAGCAAGCTCAAGGTCCCTGGTTCGATCCCAGATAATACAATACTGGATGTGGTGGCTCACGTTATACAAAAGCAATTAGTACTACATACCACAGTGCCAGGTGTGGTGGCTCATGCCTGTAATCCCAGCACTCAGGAGGCAGAGGGAGGAGGATTGCTGAGTTCGAGGATTGCTGAGTTCAAGGCTTGCCTGGGCTACATAGGGGGCTCAGGGCCAGTCTGAACTACAAAGTAAGACCCTGTCTCAAAAACAAAAACAAAAAACCCAGAATGCACTGATCAGTTCTAACCACACAAAAAGAAAATTAAGTGTCATATGTCTTGTAGTGCAATAAAAAATATATAAAATAAGTTATGAATAGTTCCAACAAAAAAATGCAACAAATGGGCTGGAGATTTAGCTCAGTGGTTCCAGC
>PVIC010031572.1:0-21246 GCA_004025085.1 Thryonomys swinderianus | reverse complement strand
GGGCGTGGTGGCTCAAGCCTGTCGTCCCAGCACTCGGGAGGCAGAGACAGGAGGATTGCTGAGTTCGAGGCTTGCCTGGGCTCCATAGTGAGCTCAGGCCAGCCTGAACTACAAAGCGAGTCCCTGTCTCAAAAAAAAAAAAAAAATTAAAAAATAAATAAATTTTGGCAAAAGGCTACTTACTTCCTGTATTTCATAACCTGATACGTTTCTTATGGTTAAATCTCTCCTTTGGGGTCACAGCAGTTTATAATAATTCTGATTAAATGTACCATATTTTTCCAGTGAAAATTCAATATAGGTTCTTATAATATCTTTTTAAGAATTCTAAATTATCAAGACTCTGAGTAAAAAGTTCTCAGAGTACAAAATATCAAAGTAAACTTTAGCATTTAAAAATATTAGTAATTAAGTTGATATAAGAAGAGCAAATAATATGTGGATTGTTTTTTAACCTAAAATTGCACTGTCATCTGTTTTTCTATAATATTTCCACGTACTCATTTAAAATTTTTCTAACTTAATAAATTAAAAGATGTACCTCCTTAAGTATAAAAAAGGAATTTTAGAGCTACTTTTTCAAGAAGAGAAAGTAACACTTTTCCAAATGAAACCTACAGGAGAGGCAAGGCACTGATCAAACCTGCCACAGACTTCCGGTTCCCGTACCATTTCCGGCCCGTCTTGGCAGGATGTCAGTGGAGCTCCCCATCTCCAGATTGCCAAAGATTGTCTCCAAGTCTGCTGCCGAAGCAAGACACGTTTCGGGAAGTAAACCAAGTACAACGTTCAGTGTGCTTTCCCTAAATACAAATCCAGGTCCACTTACCAAGTGGACCTTCAAAAGCAGTTGTGTTTTGGCCTCTGCTACAAAAATCTCCCTCTAAACCTGTTTGATCCCTCTCTGAGTCATCGGGGATTCTTCCTCAGAAGAGCAGTACCGTGAATGGTACACAGAGTGTTCTGCTCTAGAAGAGATTGTGCAGTGACAGTTCACTATTCACATACGCAACCATTAAAAAGTAAAGATGCAGGGTCAGAAAAGGTAGCAGTAGACTGGGGGAGAAGGAAGTGGTTTTTCAGCACCAGTAAAGAAAGTTTTGTTCTTTCTTCAAATTCATAGAAAAGAGATTACAGAGAGGATAAAGCCCTAGTTTGGATAATCCTGCAGCTCATCGAAATGTCTATTTTCTTTTTCCCCAGTGGAACAATTTTGCCCCCTCTACAATGCTTGTGAGAGAAGTTAAAAGGAGCCACGTGTGCTTCCCTCCGCAGAGGAGCCCTATATTTAACACAGCACACGAATCCAACACCTCAGACAGTTCCCAAGAAGGCTGTGTTTATTATGTGGGCTTATGAAATAAAAAGTACAAACTTTCTCATCCTAGAAAAATATGCAACGAAATTTACAGCAAAAATAAGGAAGCTGTGCATAATGTAACACTTGGCAAGAATTTTAATCAGTGGATTGGCAAGTCTAGAGGCAATACTTTAGTTCCTTTCAAGACATGTCAGAGCTTCCTTAATTTAAATACCACAAACTGGGTCTGGGGAGAATGTTTAGGAGACGTTGTGCTCTCTGCAGGAGTGCTGACTAGCAGTGCGAGCTAACCGAGAGGGGAGCGCTATTGATGTGATAATAGTTGCAACCTCAGGGAACGAATGATGGCACGAGATAGACATGCTGTTATTGTAGAGCAAAGCAACACAGATTTACATTATGATAAGACATTCCTGCCACGGTACTTTAGGCAGGTAAAGATTCTTCCAGGTATTAGTCTGACGCAGTTTTGCTATGGAGGATCTAGTTCTGGAGCTTGCCAGAAGTTTTCAGGCAGGACTATTGTTTTCCCCGTTGGAAAACAACAGAACTATCCAGTGGTCTTCAGTTCCTGAGCAGTTTGACAGCCATTCAAACAAGTTAAGAGTCGGGTCACATAATGTAGCTCCCAGACTGACCATCACAGAAAGAGTTATAATGTGATGAAAAGCTCCGGGGAACCTATTAAATCCGCCACTCCTGTCAGGATGAAACAAGAGCGATCTAGCCTTTACAGCTGCAGTTTTAAGGAGCCCACTAAGAAAACATTTTATTCCTCTGCCATCTGCACTACACTTTAGTAATTAGTATTTTGTGTATTACATGAAATTTCAAAAGCTGAAATGTTGAGAAAGAAAACTGGTATATATGTAAATTACACAGACTTAGCTATATCACTTACATGGAGTCTTCTTTTAAAAATAAAAGGCCTTTTGAAATATTTATATCTTTGGAAGTTTACAAATGGAACAAAGTCTGCAAACATAGATGTTGTTTAAAAATTTTCTGTGGTGATTCAGACCTGTAGGAGGTATAAGAGGGGTGGGAGGACTATTTACAACGTTTCCCTGCATAGGAATCAAAGCTCATGGGACATGGAAAGCTCCTGACTAAATTTTCCTGCTAAGAAAACTTTAGGAGTTAATTCAGAAATGCAATCTGTTTAGGAAAAACATTATTTAGTTTCCAACTATTTCTCATATTTCTTTGCTAAGCAATAATGTAAATAGTTATGAGGTAATTGTGGAGATAGTTGTTATTGGGGGATTTATCCTGCTGTAAGTTCTATGAAAGCAGAACTCAGTAAGAATACAGTTTGAGACATCATTGGTCCATCAATCACTGTGAGGCGTATTAGGTTCCCAGCTCTCTCTGTCTCAAGCCAAAAATTTAAGATCTCAGCAAAGCCATAAAACCATACTATATGGACTAAAATCATGGCCAGTTTCAATTTTGGCCTATAGAAAAAAAGGCCTAGGAGTTTTAAATGGGTATTTCTCTTCCAAGTAAAGAGTGCAACGGCAATTCTCTGTTGTTACTGATGAAGATGAGTATTAGTCTTCATAGAAGAAGATAAAACAGTTCATTACCAGAGGCTGCCAAATTCATAAGAAGGGCATAATACCTCACAATCAGATGAGGAAGTAAATGCTCGCGTTTCTGAAGGTGGAGATGAAAGTGCCTTGGGGACTTTGACGACCACTTGCCAATGACTATGGGAGACAACAAAATCCAAATGATAGACATATGCTATGTAATTATGCTAAAAAAGATGATGTGAAGAACAAAATCTAACATCTTAATTTAGTAGTATGAACATTATTGCAGCAAGATTGAAACTGAGTAAGAATGGCCTGACACAATTAGAAGAAAAATCAAGAGACTTCAGTGATTTTCTTTTTCTTTTTTTTTTTTTTTTTTTGAGACAGGGTCTTGCTTTGCAGTTCAGTCTGGCCCTGAGCTCACTATGTAGCCCAGGCAAGCCTCGAACTCAGCAATCCTCCTGTCTCTGCCTCCCAAGTGCTGGGGTTAGAGGCGTGAACCACCACGCCCGGCACTGAATTCAGTGATTTTCTAATCACTAGGCATAGTATCTGTGGGAAACTGGACATTGCCAAAGTGAACTAAAAAAAAAGACTAGTTTTTATATTCTTTTCTTACAATATGCTTTAAAGCATAGCACTTAAAAAATATTCCTAGCTCTTTGTAAACCTTTCTACTTCTTCTATCTTTACACATGCTACAGTTAACAATTCTTGAAGAGCTAACAGATAATCCTCCTTTCATTGTATAAATTAATTCTAGTCATTAAAGTCAGCAAGTTGTTGTTTGATACATTATTATCCTATTTATTCATTCTTAACAGAGATTCCCTAGACATCTACCATGTGTCAGGTTCCACTAAGAATTGTGGACTGAAATATTAAGATACAACCTTTCACAAAATGGCATTGGTTACATGTAATACTTAAGACTTTTAAGAAAGTTCTTTGTCTCTTGTCAGATGATTTGACAGTGTTGCATCCTTATATTGTAGTCAGCAAAATATTCTGTTCAGTTGAAACCTCATTAATTGTCCACATGCATCTTAGCAGTGTCAGTAACCATTTTTCATCCCTTTGACCACTGACAGGTTTTGACGAAAAGATAGGAGTTCCAAAATCAGAAAGAATGGGTGAAACTTTTGTCTGCAGTTATTATTATGCCAGGCAAATTTCAGTTTCCTTATTTGTGACATGCTGCCAGTCATTTTTATCTCTGAAGACTATTTTAAAGATTAGATTGCTTCAAAAACTGTAAAGCACATAGAACATGATAGGTGCTCATTAATTGTTGCATGCTATAATTATTATTAGTTTCATTATCTTATTAAATAACATAGATGGCCAAGTACAGGTGATGGCTTAGTGGGGAATTGAAGGGGATACTTGCAACCTTGGTCCAAGTCAAGCGGATGTAGTCTGTGGCGATCACTGTGGAGCAGGATTCAGAGGCCCCAACTAGGAGGGTGAGGCGCAGAATCACCACACGGACTCGGGGGAGGTTTCTACACTTGATTTAGCCAAAAGGCCGAGAAGTGATCAGGGGGAGGTTTCTGACAACACTTCCGCTTTTATTGAAGATAACTATACTTATCTAAAGAACGGGAAGGGTATGGGTACAAAGTGGTTATGTCTGACTGGCTGATCTAATATATTTAGCTCTGATTGGTTGGATAGTATAACGCAGTTGAAACTTTGTTGTGTTGTTATCTTCTAAATTGGCTCTAGGTGTGTGGGGAGTGTCCTCGAGGGATTCCTGCTGCGGTGATCACACAGCACAATCCAATAGCCTGAGGGCCCCAGAAAAAAGCAGAATGCTGCTGCCATCACCTGTGGCTTCTGTAGCCCTGTGATACCTGTGGAAGTCAGCCCACTAGCCTTCCTCACCCAAGTGCCACTTGTGGGGACCCAGAGTTCTACTGTGTTCTCCTGGACCCCAGTGTGTGTGGGGGGGGGCGGGCAAGGATGAGCACCTAATACTGTTAGCTCTTGGATGAGCAAAGGAGTCACGACCAAGGGAGAGGACGAGTCACCCCACCAGTTACAGGTAAGTCTACGCTTGGGAGAGAGGGTGCTCAGTCTCCATCTTCCTTACGGCTCTCACGGCAGGCTGTGAGACGCACGTGTGGCCCACTTAACCCAGCCAGGCTTGACCCTTCAAGCTGATACACTTGAGAACCGTTGAGGCTCTACATAAGTAGCACAAAGTCTGTTCTCAGCACTAACACTCGACAGTCCACATATGATCCAAAGTGAATCTTCCAATGTCTTGGAAGCAAGAAAAGCAATGGTTAACATTCTAAGCAAAGCTGGTTTTTTTTTCTTCAAAGAGGATGCCATGCTCCTCAACCAGCCTTCTGAAAAAGTTATCACGTAAATTATTTTACATTCCTTTCAGCCTACTCAAAGCACATAAGGGCTTATTGCAATATGGGTATTGTAAATATGCCTGAATGTCAGGAATTTGGCTCTAACACAGGAACAAGGAAGGACTCCAATTGTATCTTTCTGTTCTCTTCTTGATTTACTAGCCAGAACCTTGGTATTTGATGCACATGTGAGAAAATACAAATTTTCCTTTCAGTCTATTGTGATTTTTGTGAAACTATCATTTAATTCTAACCCTTCAGGAAGGATATTTTATGTAAAAATGATTTAATTACATTTAAATTATAATAGATAATATATTAAATTATAATATATAAATAATATCTACATTTATAATATATAAATAAAATTATATATTCTAACAATGGAAACTCAGAAAAGTCAAAGGAAATTTAAAAAAAATCAATGCATTGTAGCAATAGATAGCCATCATTTTTTTTTTCTGTTAGTGGTCATAAAGTAGAACACAAGAGAGAAAAACAAAGTTTCTAATGTTTTCATTCAAAGTAAAAATTAAATTTTGCACAATTTTAAATGCCATGAATTTGTAAAACTAATTTCATTATTAAAGTAAATGTCATGACTTACAGAATCAAACTAACTACTATGATATAGAGAATTTAAGAAGAATTTCAATAATTAATATATAATTACATATTGCATGATTTTCTTACATAAGCTTGAAGTAATTCCAAACTAACAATATGTGTAGTCTATATAAAAAACTGTACCTCCCTATCTTTTTTATCCTATATATCCCTATCTTTTTATCTAATAAAGATGACTGTTATTTTATATTTTTCTTCATATCTTTGCCTATCATAATTGATAGGTTCATTATTACATGGAGTCCATCATTATATATATAACATTATATATCCTATAAATATATATGCGTGTATAGATATATCTATGTGTATATATATATATATATGTGTATATGTATACATACATATATATTTATACAAATATATACAAATATATATATTTGTATATATATTTTATATTATATATTATATAAAATATGTATAAATATATATATTTATACAAATACATTTGTATACAAATACATTTGTATTTATAGGGATATATATATCCCTATAAATACAAATGTCCCTTGACTTAGGATGAGGTTATATCCTGATAAATCCATCAGAAGTTGAAAATATCGCTTCTCAGCCTTTTGGCTAAGATGAAGTGCAGAAGTTGAAAATATCATATTTGAAAATGCAGTTAAGTCACCTGAGGTACAGAACAGCATAGCATAGCGTGGGGACACAGTGCACTTAGTGTTGGCCATTCTCCACTGTAATCACATGGCTGAATGGAGTCGCTGTGGCTCATGGGCATTGCCCTACACCACAGCAGAACACTGTAGCACATAGAGCTAGCACAGTGAAAGATCAAAACAAAAGTTGAGGACCATCTGTTCTCTCTGTCTCTGTCTCTCTCTGTGCGTCTCTCTCTGTCTCTCTGTCACTCTCTCTCTCTCAATTTTTCTGACAGTCTGAGAACAAGGTGATCCTCACGGCTCCCAAGTACTCCAATGTGTAGCTCTCCTAACTCTCCTATGCTGGGACGCTCTCCTCATAACCAGCCCAAACCTCCTCAGTCAGGAAATTGATATTGCTAGAACTCCACCCTTCTATGGAAATTTTCTCATTTGGTCCCTTAGTGTCCCTTTTGGTTCTATACCAGAATCCAATCTAGCATAAGGGTATTTCAGATAGATGTGGTGCTGAATGATTTTTGAATGATTTGTGGAAGAGGATTTCTTTGTGAAAGAGGATTTCTTTGTGAAATAACTCTCACAATTTCCTATCTCTTTCAAAATGACTTTAAAACTTCTTTGCTAACACATTTCATATCCTCTCATTCTTCCATACTGACCAGTGAAAACAGGTGTTGCCATATCACTTGAAAGCAAACTATTAAAATTAGGCATTCATATCAGCAGGTTGTTTATACTGAATTCACACATGTGTTAAATTGTGTGACTAACAAAATTTTATATCCAAATTTCTGAAGAAAATATTTCTTTAAAACAACTGTGTTTGATTATTGTGCTTCCTATTTCAACTGTATAATATTGCACATATGCCTAGCATAGTTTTAGATAAATGTTCTGATAATTCTGAATTAACAAATAAGCATCTTTAGGGAAAGATGAAAGATTTTAAAGTACTACTTATAGAGGAGAATAGCCACTAACATGTATGTGAGAAGCCTGGATACATTGAAGTCTTGCAAACTATTGCCTACACTTTGATTAAAAGCCAAAATCTTGAAAGCTTTTGGTAGCACAGTATTTATTTTTTAGTAGAATATAGACTCTTCTCCAGAAAAAAAAAATGGGCTCTACTATCTAGCAGGGATCTCAATATTTTCTCATCAGTAACAAAGTATGACATCTAAATGTGGCAAACTCGCTTGTGCCTGGATGCAACTCTAGAAGAGCTAAGGGGCAAGGGGTTAAGCCATGGCTGTATTTATCAATATGCTTTTAAACCAATGAATGGATCAAGTAACATACAGACCTAAGGGGAATTAAATGTAATTAAAATCACTGTCTCAACAGACAGCACAGGTTATAACCTTTATTCTCTCTAACTAAGCCCCCTACCCTCACATGCCTATAAGAATCATAAATAAAAGAGTGCAAGACATTTTAGTGTTTTTAAAGAATGTTATATTTAGCTTGTTTTTAAATGAAGTGATTAATACAAAGGAAAAATGTGTACAAGCATACTAAAAGAGAAACACTGTTAAAAAGCTGAATCAGTGACACTGTCTACAAAATATGTACATATATTACATATATATTTTAGGTAAACATGTGTATATATTTTAAAAAGCTCTGCATAGGCAAATTCAGAAATGAACACACTCTCAAAAGAATAGTAGCATTTCTTAATCTCTGAGCATATATACTGCCATTAATTGTTCATTCGGCCCAACAGAGTTTAGATCTACACAGAAACTTTTGGGGCTGTAACTTGAGGATGGGGGGAGACAGAAAATAAGAGAATCTTGAAAGTGTAATTAAGTGATTTGCTAATCCACGGGGAGCAGAATTCCTTGTATTTAGTTCTGGCACAATCGGAACTGCACTATAATGGGAACCAAGTAATTTTCTGGTGGGTGTTGACTGAAAGCTATCACAGACAACAGGAGAGAGGCTGTCCACTCAGGAAGTAAAAGGACTGACAAGAGGGAGGGTCCTCTATTATGACATTACTGTGTTGTTCAGAAAAGAAAAATAGAGATTAATGAATCACTAGCTGAGCATGTGTTCTCCTAAAAATGTTCGTTATTATTTTTCTGATCATATATGTACTATTTGCAAGTTGTGGAAAATGTGAACAGAAGAAAACATAATTATACAATTTTCAACATTTCTATAATCCAAGAAGAAATTTCTCCCATTATATGGTGTACTTCCTTACCATTGTGTTCTCAAAGGAGCCGGCTGTTTTAAGGTATTGGTTCTCAGAGTGAGGGCCTAGGAACCAGATATAACAAAAACTCTTAGAAACTCATCAGAATACTTTGCGGGGGGGGGTTGGGTCCCCATGATAGACCTAATAAATTGGATTATGGAGGTGGGATTAGTAATCTGGAGTTTTTATAAACCATTAAGGTGATTCTGATTATGGTAACATTTGATAACCACTATTTTAAGATATTCTTAGAATATATATTGGAAAAATTAGGTCTGGTGGATCATACCCATAATCCCAGCACTCAAGAGGCTGAGCCAGGAGGATTGGTATGGTATGAGGCCAGCCTTAGAAGATCAGCCTGAAGTACATAGCCAGACTCTGTCTCAAAAAATACTACAAAAAATAATCTGTGTGTTTGTGTGTGTGTGTGTGTGTGAAAAATCTAGATATAAAGTACTGCACTCATTTCTAAAGGTCTAAATAGTGTAAATTGTACCTAAATCCTTTGGTAAGAAATGAATTGAGCAGAACACAGGCTCCAACCACTAGTTTTTGTTTTTTCGTTTGTTTGTTTGTTTGTTTGTTTGTTTGTTTGTTTTTTGAGACAGGGTCTTGCTTTGTAGTTCAGGCTGGCCTTGAGCTCACTATATAGCCCAGGCAAGCCTCGAACTCAGCAATCCTCCTGTCTCTGCCTCCCGAGTGCTGGGATTACAGGCGTGAGCCACCACACCTGGCTCCAACCACTAGTTTTAAGAGAAACATCCCTCTGTTGAAAAAAAAAAGAAAAATTAATATTTTTTCCTCTGTTCTGAGCCTTATTCCAGGAGATATTAAGATAAGTGAAGTTTCCCAGGTTAAAATATCTGTACAAAAATTTCAAGGGTTTCACATGTTGTGGTTTAACATGACTTCTCCAAAGTGGAAGTAGTGAACCATTTCACACCCAGAACATTTGCCGGTTGACATAGCTAACTAATTTTAAATAACCTTGTACCAAGATTATCATACCTTTAACATCTTTTTTCTTATCATCTCATAAGTAAGACTTTACTGAAAAAAATAGTATCCAAATAGATTACTCTCTTGAAATAAAATCAAACTTCAATGCAGTTGTCATAAACACATAACTGCATTTACTACATATTTCCAGTCTTTATGATAAGAAATATTATAGCCATATTCTCTGAGAAAAGAAATAAGCTCAGTCTGCTAATTGAGAGTATTTTGGAAGATATTTGCATACAAAAATGCACATGACTTAGAAGTGAGAAGCAAGTTACTACAAGTCACTGACAGCTCTGCTCTTCTCTGGGTGGCCTGGAGGGTACTGGTAATTCCCTAGAATTTCCATGGACTGGAACTGAATGTTAGGGAAGGCAAATTTGAAATAACAACAAGAACAAGCCTCTCAAAGCATCTTTTGATATTGTTCTACATCATTTTGTCTCTCTGATTTAAATTTTCTTATCACAGCTAAACCAGAAAGATATACACTATTACCATTGTGGTAATGATTTAATTACTTTATGTTGCTTCCAGCCACACAGGTGGCACTCTTTATAACTAAACAAAAGCCCTAGGAATTAGAAGGCCAAAACTCCAGAGTTAATGTAATCTTTTTTCTCACGATGTGTAACAGTTCTGGGTGGTTATTTCTCCATGCACAGCCCTATGCTGCTTCACTCTGAATAACCCAAACAGAAACTACTGGTTTGTTTCCAGCTGTTGCTGAGGTTTTCCATCTGATCTTTATTTACTTGTCTAAAGTGGCTGTAATAAGTACCAAATAAGCCACAATTGCCAGCAGCAGAATATAAAATTAAAGGGCTTCAATTAATGAATAAGTAATAACATACTTAGAAATGGATGCTAACTAAAATTGTTGAATGAGGCATTATTTTTAAATGATTTTGAATAAACATATTTAGAATTATGTAAGTACCCTAGGTACTTGAATTTAAGAATTCATAATGCAAATGCATTGGAAAATATAATGTATAAGTACAACATAATAATATAGCAAGAACAATATATGTTCCTCCTATTATGACTATATGGATACGTATTAAAATGACTCTGTTATGTTACAGTCATGTTTGTGCCAAGTGTGTATAAAAGCCATGTGAGGAGGCAGTGAGGTCTCTTTTATGTAGAAAAACCCTTCATGTGGATTTCAACTCTTACATACGATGTGCAAGATAAAGAAGGCCAAGGAAACATACAGAACATACTCTTCCAAATAGAACAGAACAATTTTTAAAAGAAAACTTCCAGTGTTCCTTACAAGGAGAATTAGAAAATGAATTAACAATAATATAACCACCATGGTGATGGCACCTCTCACATTGATGGGGGCAATTCTGAATTGAAGCTGACTCACTGGCTATCAGGGCACTAGCAACAATCCCAAGATGCACCTTTTCGTTATGATGCCTGTACAAAGCTGCTGAAGGTACTATAATAAAATGTGAATAGTATTTCTACACAAGGCATACTTCAGCTAGCACACACTGGCCATTTCAGCAAGGGTATATAAATAAACCAGCTGACCTACGTCACAGAGAAAAGGAAATGTTAAATGAACTAGGACTTCTAATGATGCCCGACAGAAAGGAAAGCTGTTTTACATGGTGTCAAGAATTCTCTATTAAGCTTGGATGAGATCCTTTTAAATTGTATTTGGGAAACAGGTTCAATTCCCACCCTTTCAAAATAAGATTGGATACAGTGAGATCACAAATTGGTCATATGAATTTCTTTGTGCTCTTAACTCTCTCGACTCAGTTTCCTCAAAGAGGGTACAAGGGCAAGATGTGTGAAATACCAATAATATTCCATCATCTCCACGATTTTACTACATTAGGCAATATGAGGAAAGACAAACACCTCTACTTCTCTTGCCGAAATACCACAGGTGTAGAAGATAGATTAGAAAGACAGGGATTGGCTATTCTAGTCTTGTCTCTTGGCTGGGACTCTGGGAAGTCTTGACAGTATTCTTGACTTTTTTTTTTTTTTCCTCATTCATAGCAGGAAACAAGGGACCCTAGAGTTCCTTCTTTCAAATCTGTTTCTAGGGAGTGGGAATTTGCCCTTACTCCATAATGACAAATGGCCTCTCAGAAATAGAAATACCATAGAGCTTTGGAAATTAAGGCAGCCTCTGCTTTTTTGTTTGTTGTTTGTTTTGAGGCACGGTCTCGCTTTGTAGTTCAGGCTGGCTCTGAGCTCACTATGTAGCCCAGGCAAGCCTCGAACTCAGCAATCCTCCTGTCTCTGCCTCCCCATTGCTGGGATTACAGGTGTGAGCCACCACACCCAACACTGTGGTATGTGGTATTGATTGCTGGTAGGTGTGAGTCACTACACCCAACATTGTATGTGGTTACCGAATTGAACTCAGGACCTTGCGCTTGTGAGGCAGGCACTGAAACCACTGAGCTAAATCTCCGGCCTGCCTCTGTTATTTTATAGGATGCCAATGAAGTTATAATTTAAAAAGTTCAGTAGCAATAACAATTTTCAGTAAAAACAAATTCACAGTTTTATTGATCACCAAAGTTAATTTCTATTTCATCATTATCTTTATCAATAACGTAGCTATTTTTTCAGATAGAGCTCTGAAAGTTAACACATACAAATGTTTCATTAAGAAAAACAATAACAAAACTATTAAATCATGTGTGGACATGTAAAAGAAACAATGTAAAATAATTAAATAATTATTCTTTTTTATAGCTTAACAATGGTGTTACTTGAATTTGTATAGAGTGACATTGTAGAAGACAGATTTCAACACCTAGGCCTAATTGAACACAATTTTATCACTAAATTATTCATCTTTTTTCAATTTTTATTTGCATATGTTTCTAAAACATAACGATCACCTTCCTCATGGGGAATTGATATATATATATATATATATATATATATATATATATATATATATATATATATATATATATGTATGGTGGAACCCTTTCTTAAAAAGCTCATTTGTTTTGAAAGACTTGTATGTAAATAAATGTCAACAACTGAACTTCCGAAACGTTAACCTATACACAAGCACATCTTCAAAATACACCAAAAATCTATTTGTGACCTACACACAAGCTCTGCATTACAAAGGTAATTTGAACATTCTTTCCAAGTAGTCCACTGAAAATAAACCTTCATTCTTATACAATTAAAGAGAAGAGAGACATGGAGATATCTTTTTAGTCCAATATTTAAATATTATAATAAATGGTGCTTTTTTCTTAGTCTCCTAAGAAAGAAACAGTGAGCTAATCAGTGGCCACCAGTTCTGGATAGTGCTGAGGGAAACAATAGAGAAATTATTTACCAAAGTCTTATAATTTAAAAAAAAATCTGTGTATTAAGAGCTCAATCCATCCTGGTAATTGCTTTCTGTGAAATCTAACCTTTGGTCCAAATTAATGAGTTACAGGTGTGAATCTAATGCATTCCACTTTTGCTTGAGATGTTACTGTTGTTTTTTCTGAGACACTTAGCCTCTGAAGGTATTCTAGTTAATTTATCATAACACAGTATAACATTAGTATTCACTAAAAAAGTGGACATTGTCCCTTTGCAGTGAAATAGAGATTTTTTGCTTTTCTACAATGTTATCAGAAACTCAGACAATTTTTCTTACCTATTCATTTAAAATTTGGGCTTTAAAAATTTCAGATGAACTTTCAGATAAACGTAGGTGTCATAACTTTTATTTTAAAAGGCAGAAAAAAATTAGTATAGGTGAAAATCATTACTTAAATTATCATATGAGCCTCTATGTTCAGATAGAAAACAAATTTATAGGAAATGTTTTTCCATAAACAATAAGGGTTGAAAAGGAGTTGCAGATATGAAGTTGTGAAGGTACTTTTCTAAACTATAGCCCCTTGTTTTCTATACGCTAATGAATGTCCTTAGGAATTAATAATTATTATCAATTATTATTTACTTGATACTATTTTAAGTGCTTTTCACATATTTCAGTTCTATTTCTTTCAAAAATAGACCATGACATAAAGATTTGAGGTCAAGTACTTTATGTGAAAGGATATATCAAAAAAACTAGTAAGAAAAAGAGAAATGAGACTGGAAGTGAAAAGACTGATAAGTAATTTCTGCCCACAGGTAGAGTCAGCCTCTGCTGGAAAATGTGTGGAGTATGCTTCAAAGGTATTCAAAGAAGCTGCTTTTAGGAGGCATTGTTTCTGTAGACCTCCAGTTTGCCTTGCAATGAGCCACCTGTGCTCCTTCACCCAGAGGGAAGGCAAATAGTAATGTTCTAACAAAGGAACTTCAAGGTATATACATAAGTGAGAAACCCCACTGAATCAGCTACAACACTTTATGTCAGTTAAACTTCATGGCAGTCTTACAGTGGGAGTTGTAAGATCCTTGTTTCATATGAAAATTTCACAGAGGAGAAGCAGACTATGGGAATAATAAATGGTGGTGTGGCACTGGAAGTCTTGGACTGTTAGACTCCCAGTCTTAACTTTGATCATGCTGCTGTATTGTAATATAGCTAAGAAATGAATGACAGATATGGGTATAGTATAACACGTCAGGTGGAAACATCACTGAAGTCTTCATTTCTTCCCAGTGGCAAAATACAAAACAAACATGACTTTCTGAGAATAAACACAGAGAAGAAAACTAGAGTCCCTAGTTTATATTTATATAATCTGATGGTCATTTTGACAAAAAGTCTGCAGCTTTACAATTCTTTAATCCTGAAGCCCTGAGTCCTCCCGGGCCTTCAGAAAGTGAAACATGAAACCTACCCCTTTGCTAAAATGTCAATGGTTCATGAGTGATGTGCAGCAAAAGCTGATGTGGCAGTTGTTTCTCAACTTCAAAAGTTTTCAGTTTTTACTTCAAATCATTGTCTCATAAATTTAATGGTTAAATCACTTAGTATTTCCTCAACATCAAAAGGAACTTATATGCAAGTGGGATTCTAATAGAATAGCAATGTGTCTGACAGTAGCAATATGTGGTATCTATCAATGCTATACTATCTTATAGCTTGAATGAAGAAATGTCATGCTGCTGTCAAATAAGATAAAATATTATGGCAAACTCACTTTTCACTATAATTCTGAAAGATGTGAAATTATTTTAATAACCAGAACACTAAAGATCACTACTTATATGTTAAAATTTTTAGGTTGGGGAAGAAATTTCTCAATAAGAATCCCAAATAATTAACTATCTATTTTTATGTAAAATGATAAAAATAAGAGAAATGTAAAATATAAAGCAATTGTATGTTCCAAAATATTGTTGAAGTGCAGTTGTTATTTTATTTTAAAAATTGAATTTATTGGTCCATTTTATACATGATCACAGTCATCACTGAGAATTTGTGCCTGTACATGACACATCTTGATTATTACTTTTCCCTTTTCCCCTGCTCTCCCTGTGACCCCTAATCTCCAAATGTGGTTGATACTTCAGTCTTCTGCCTTAGTACCTGTCAGTGACCAGTCAGATCTTTTAAATCTAGCTATTTATCATAAAACCTATTCTCTATTGAACACTCTAGTGGAATATTTCAAATTAGGAATGAGTGTATGTATCTGTAATCACTCTGTAGAAAGAACATAAGCTATGTGCTAAGCAGCTGAGATACTGCTTCAGTTTGAGTTCCCAGGAAACATTAGTACAGAAATCCAGAGTGAGAATGGCATTTTGGGGACGTACTGGTGGATTGTACCTGCATGAAACTAGCTAGACTTTATCACCACGTGTTAGGCACCCCATCCCTGCCAAAGCCTTCTGTGCTCACAGGTGAGGCTTTTCATAGGTGGCTGGGTCTAGAACGTGTGATTCTGGCATTAAGTGTATGATGTGGGATTGAAGATGTGTGATTACTAAATTAGTCCACTGATTAGTTTGGTATAGCTCTAGGAGTGAACAATGGCAAGGCCATTGCCTGAGTGTGAGTGCTACCTGTCCTAAGGCATTCATCCTGGGCAGAATACAAAGAACAGAAAGAAGGCTGCTGGAATCATTTGCCACTTTACTTCTTCCCTACTTTGCTGCTCTGCTGCTTTGCATGCTTGCTGGCTTGCTACTGCCTCCTGTCTTCTGCCTACAATGAACTGTTTCTCCTCTGTGATCCCCCTCTGTCATGCGACCCTGCCTTGGAGCCAGCCAACTATGAACTCAAACCTCTACAAACTGTGAACTACAATAAATCTTTCCTTCTTTAACTCTCGGTGTTGGATATTTTGTCTCAGCAATGAGAAAAAGTGACTGGACAAGTGCTTGATGACAACATAAATGATGCAAAGGGTGAAGTAAACCCTGCCACTTCATTGTTTCATAAAGACAAAAATCCATTTTAGTATTTTGAAATAATGTCCAATATTTTTTCAAAGGAAGAAGGAATCCTACCATTGCAATTTTTTACAGTAGATCTATTGAGTTTTGTGATATATATATATATATATATATATACTGATAGATAATATAAAGTTACCATAATGGGTAACATATAGCACTATAATAACAGACTTGACTGTTAATGAAAGATTTGGTTAAATATGAAATCTGGGTAAAAGCACTTGAGAAAGTTGCTATGTCAATATTAGGTTTTCATCACAGGTTTTATGATATACCATGAAATATAAGTGCCTTTATGAGTTGTAAAAATTGCATCAATATTTGACATCCTTTGCTTCAAAGAACTCTGATTGGCAGCTGATTAGACTTCTGCTCTTCATTAGTTTCTTAGTGGAATTAGTAGCCTAGAAAATTGCACTGTAATTTATCAAGGGGAAACTAACATTTCACAGATCTTAAGCCTATGACTGTATATTTACTTAGTATACAACATAAATTTTTCAGGACATTCTAATATGAAATGTTACAGAGAATATGCCTTATCAATGCATGTAGAATTATGACAATCTATTTCTGCACATTTGGTCCCTGTAAATGCAGAATTTTTATCTGCCTTGAATTCCCTGTGTGATGGCATTAAAATAAATTACAGAAAGAATGTGATTTCTCTGCTATTACTGTCTCCTTCATGTTACCTTTAAAACCATCTTAAGCACTGAATACCTTTGAAAGAATCCTTGAAATGCAACCATTATTAACAATATTACCACCCCAACACAAATAAATAATTTACTATCAAAATTTCTGTCTTGGAAATCAAAGTATTACATTATGGAGCTAAATAATTATGTTCACTGGGTGTCAAAAGTATATCTAGATCTACCAGGTATTATAGAATAATGCAACAAATGTTTAAATTTTTAAAATGTATTGCAGTAAAGGACACACTGCCATTAATCCCTCTCAAAATACTCCTCCTCGCTTCAAACATTTGTCACATCATTCTTGTCGCTTTCTGAACCAGTTCTGGAAGTCCCTTTTCATAAGTGTCTTGAGCTGCACTTCTATGGCGCTCTTGATGTCTTCAACCGATTAAAAATATTTACCTTTCATAGTTCTTTTGACATTAAGGAAGAGCTCTAAGATTTACTATGCCAGTTGTTGAACAACACGGATGAGGAAACACTGTAATGTTGCATGAGCTGTCTTTCCACAGAAATACCCTTGGCAGCGAGATTCACTATTTTTTTGATCGCACCATGTAAAAGTATTCACTGAAGAGGACCCTGGAACTGCTCAAGAAAGTGGTAAGAATGATGACATAAGTATGTTTAAAGTAAGGGGGAGGATTTTCAGGGAGACTAATGACAGTATGTCATTTCCTGCAATTAATGTTTTTTTTTTTTTTTGAGACAGGGTCTTGCTTTGTAGTTCAGGCTGGCTCTGAGCTCACTATGCAGCCCAGGCAAGCCTTGAACTCAACAATCCTCCTATCTCTGCCTCCCGAGTGCTGGGATTACAGGTGTGAGCCACCACACCTGGATGCAATTAATTTTTTATTTAAACATTTATCATATATTTTGCTCACACCTATTTTAATGAAATAAAATGATTTAAAGATTACAGGTTGAGGGCCGGAGGGTTAGCTCAGTGGTTCCAGTGACTGCCTCACATGCGCAAGGTCCTGAGTTTGATCCCCGGAAACCACATGTAATGCTGGGCATGGAGACTCACGCCCACCAGCAATCAATACCACATACCACAGTGCCAGGCGTGGTGACTCACGCCTGTAACCCCAGCACTCAGGAGGAGAGACAGGAGGATTGCTGAGTTCGAAGCTTGCCTAGGCTACATAGTGAGCTCAGAGCCAGCCTGAACTACAAAGCAAGACCCTGTCTCAAAAAAAAAAAAAAAAAAAAAAAAGATTACAGGTTGAGCATTCCTTATCAAGATGAATCAAAAAAAGAAAGACATTACGTAAGTTGTGTACATGACAGTTTTAAGAAGTTAATTCTATGTTCCTAATGTTTTCTCTTAAACTATCCTTAGAAGATGAAAAGTTTTAATATGATGATTTGTATCAAAAGAAGTATCAGAAAATGAAAAAGGCTAACTAGAATGTATTTGCTCATCTACACTAAGTAAATCCAATCGGCTCCTGTTAAATTCATATTTTATTTGTCTCTATTGTTGACAAGAAGTAACTAAGGTAATGATTATACTAATAAAAATGCTATTCTTACTCTTTTAATGTTTCCCAATACATAAGTACAAGATAATCATCACGGGACTGGGTATTTAGCTTAGTAACAAATTGATTAGCATGCACAAGGACTAGGTCCAACTTCAGCATCACAAATAAAATGAAAATAATCATAAAATCATCATCAAAGTTCACAAAGACTATCTTAACTCAAGTAGATGGAAAGTCATAAACTTTTTATAGTATTTCCACCAAATACCAGCACCATCTCCAGTAGTAAGCAAAAACACTGGGAATGCATTGTGACATTAATCTGAAATTACATATATGACCTTTGAATTACATAAAGGTTGCTGGGACACAACTTGACCATGTGATCATCTTGTAGCAGTTCCTCATGAGTCAGCCTCCATGGTCTCAGTATTTGCATTGATTTGACATTTGACAATAACTTTGAGATTATATTTACCTTCTTTATCCCAGTGGTAGAATTTCCACATAGGAGAATAGTGGCAGGGGCTGTGGCAGGGGCCATGCCAGTGGACAGCACTGGCACTTTGAAAGGAGAGCTGCATTCTCATGGATGACAGGTCATTGTATTTAGATATCTCACCATGCAATGGTAAAGATATTAATGTTTTCTAAAGATGTGATTATTAATATTTAGCCTAATATTTCATTCTTTCTGCTTGATTGTAGATTTAATTAGGGTGTATTGGAGGGCTGAGGATATTATGAGGATGCTAAGGTCCCCACCTCTTGGTGTTTTTTGACCTCTGACTGACTTTTCCATTTCTTCCACTTGTGAATAAAGGAAACAAATCTGTGACTTCTTCCATAATGGAAATAATAGTTTCCTATCAGATTCCAGTGCTGCAAAACTGTCATTAATACCCATCATTACTTGGGAATGACAGTAAGTTTTAGGCCTGCTGTCAGCTCTTGTTTTTCATATGATTTCATAAAGCACAAAAATTAATATTTCACAAATTTATTTTTTAAATTATTTAAAAGTTTTATATGTCCATACAATTCATTTCCTAAGTCATTTTTTAAGTTTCCCTATAAGCGGTCAAAATATTTTTATAGAAATCTCTAAGCAAACCCTGAGTACAAAAACAGTTAAGAAAAAGAACAAAAATAGAAAGAAATCCTTGGTAGATCCCAAAAGTGAAATAAAAATCAAAGGTAGAGGAGTTGAAAGTACTTACAATCCTATAAGTAGACTGGTTAAAAGTACTCCCTACTCTCAGATTCTGATAATATGTGTTCCCCAGTAGAATGATTTGAGTTATCTTTGCTCAATATTCTTTGAGTTTTGATTTATCACTCCAAATTCTTAAGTAATTCTGAAACATAATTTAAGTCAAAAAAGGAATTTGAGTGATGCCTGCCTAGCAAGCCAAAGGTTCTTGGTTCAATCCTCAGCAACCACATACAACAATACCAGGTGTGGTAATTCACGCCCACCAGCAATCAGCACCAGTGTATCACAATGCCGGGTGTGGTGGTTCACACCTGTGATCCCAGCACTCAGGAGGCAGAAGCAGGAGGACTGCTGAGTTCTAGGCTTGCCTGGGTCACATAGTGAGGTCAGGGCCAGCCTGAACTACAAAGTGAGACCCTGTCTCAAAACAACAATAACATTGTTCAGTGGCCCTGCAGCAAAACATGGGCTGGAAACAAGTAGGTATGTATTTCTTTAGAGAACACACTATACAATGCTCATTATATACTGCTAACATAAGACTTTGCATATGTTCTTTTAATTCTTACAACAAATTAATGTGGAGAATAATACTTTTTATTATACTCAGTAGAAAAATGATAAAGAGTTTAAATGAAGGGAAAAGAAACTTGTTCACAGTCACATGAATTGTGGAAGAATCGGGTTTGGAGCCGGGAAGTCTTCAAATCCATGGCTTCAATGAGTATATCGAGCTCTGTGTGTATAAAGAATCCCTAAGAAGTACAGCTCAAAAGGGGCCAAAACTAGAGAGCCTGACAAGAACCACTGAAAGTTGTAGCTGAAAGTTGAGAAAAATGCCTCAGAAAAGAAAATTGTAGGTATGTTTGAAAGACATTCATTTCATTTCACAGTTCTGAGAGAAATTCTAAAATGTCTGATTTATTTCCCAGCTTCTCTTCCTCTTTTCACCCTAGCAATTTTAGGGAATGAAAAACAAAGAAAGAAGATTAAAAAGAAAGATTTCAAGACACGAGCACTGTTCCCTTTCATATCTCCTTTCAGTGTATGATATCTTTGTGCGTAGGAAATACCATATTATTTTT
The DNA here is from genome assembly GCA_004025085.1 of Thryonomys swinderianus. Lineage (NCBI taxonomy): Eukaryota > Metazoa > Chordata > Mammalia > Rodentia > Thryonomyidae > Thryonomys > Thryonomys swinderianus. Next base: position 693 of record PVIC010031572.1, on the reverse strand, counting down.
AAAGATTATGTGATAACCTGGAAATGATTAATGAAAAGTTGATACAGTGGCATAATAAATAGAGTTCAACTTAAATATGTACTACCAATAAAAATTGCCATCATAGAGTTCTATGCATGGGCCACATGCTGTATCAATGTAAACACAAAATAGAATTGAGTCTCTCCTTCCCATTTGGGATTGCAAAAAATAAATAAACTCCAAAGAAAACCATAATTCAGACTTCAAAATGAAATTAGAGAAAATACAACTAGAAAAAGTTGTTCCTTGACTTTCAGAATCCTGACAGGAGTCTGACAGGAAACATTTTTTGGAAGTTGCCTAAGATGCTGCTTATTCATGATTTCGCTAGAGAATACTGAAAGGGAAATGAGATTGCAATCTCTCCTTGTCCAGCTGTCAAGGAAGACAGCAAATTTCTCTTCCACTGAAGACATAGAACTTAAAGAAAAATTTCACACTGTTGGAAAAACTCACCTCAGTGAGTCTGAGGAACAACTAACAATGGATGTAATGTGACAGCAACCACCTGGACACCACAAATGTCAAAGATTATTTCTGTAGTAAAGTGTGAGCAACAAGAATCGATGAATTGTAATGACATGAAGACTATGCATATAAAACAATATGTAAGGCATTGTTAGCCCTTCGGGCTATTAGAGAAACAGGGATGCTGAGCAAGTTGATAACTTA
>PVIC010031571.1:9729-21347 GCA_004025085.1 Thryonomys swinderianus | reverse complement strand
GAGATAGGGTTTTGCTTTGACCTTGAACTTACTATGTAGCCCAGGCTAGCCTCAAACTCTTGGCAATCCTCCTGCCTCTGCCTCCCAAGTGCTGGGATTATGGGCGGGAGCCATTACACCTGTCATTGTGATATGTGGCACCAGGGATTAAACTCGGGACCTTGAGTTTGGAGGCAGACACCAGAACCACTGAGCTAAATTCGTGTCCCTTCAGTCCTACTTTTAAATAAGCAATTATATTAGTGATATGCATGCCATCATCTGTAAAATTAAAAACAAGTTAGTGTTGGTTTACTACCTCTCTTCAGACCCATTTTTCAGCTGGAAGGTCTCCAACATAAGGTTCAGCACCTTACGTTGTGTGGAGAGTGTGTGAGGTCTGCATAATTAAAATTCTAAGTGACTGGGATACAGGTGGGCCAGATAGAAAGAGAATTCCTTGTCAAAAAAATACACACTTGAAATTGTTGTATATTTAGGTGACTTGTGTTGCCCAGAACACTGAGATTATTGTAAGAAAGATTTTATGACAAAGTATTTATTATAAGTTTTATAAATGGTTCTATAAATGCCTAAAACTATAACTATTTGACTTACAAACTCAGCAGCAAATCTGCTAGCAATTTTCATTGTTTGGCCTTTCCACCTACAAGCTTTTTCAGTTCTTTCTATTATATCTGACTGATCTGTCTCACATAACAGCTTCCTCAGCTGGAAAATTCCAATAGAACCAAAAGGTTGAGTCTACTGGAGCCATCATAAATTTCTCTTTTTATTGTTATTGTTGATTTTCTATTTTTAAAAGCATGCCCTTGAATTCTTTAGTTATTATTAACATAAAACAGATTCTAGTTTCAGGCAGCAAACCAATACCCCCAAAGTAAATACTCAGAAATCAACTGTTGATTTTTAGTCACTCATAAAATAAATTAGAGTTTTTACCTTTCAAGCGATCAATTATTCAAGAAATCTTAACAAAAACTTCTCTTCAGAACACAGCATAGTGGTATAATTGGCAATGAGGTGCTTTGGCATACTGCATTTCTTTTCCAGCTGGTGAGGGTCCTTGTCGGCTTCCCCTCATTTCTGCACCACGGAACAGAAATTAGTGCAGCTTTCAACAAGACACTGCTGGCATACAGGAGCGGGAAGGGTGTGGACTAGGGTCACTATACCTTTCGATCAGGGCCTCAGGAGTATCTCCCCGTGCCCTGGGTCCTGTGGAAACCTGACTGGAGACAGAGACCTGAGGAATCCTACCTCTGGCTCCTCCCTCACCCTTCCCACGAAACATTAAACCACCCTGCTGCGATGAGTTGAGCTGTTTCATTGTCATCAAGCTACATTCACGAGTTTGTCTTTCCTTTAAGTATCCTGTAAGGCTGGGAGGCCCCTGGTCTTGATTAATGGTGGTCATCCTGCAGTGTCTGGATACAGTATCATGACGTGAGCTTTTGATAAGGAACATTAGGTTCTAAGAACCATTTCTCACCAGCAGCTTTCAGTAGATGAAGCTGCATTTAAAAGTTACTTCTGGGAAATATACTAACTAGGCCAGTCCTTTAATTGCTACCTGTCAAAGCTCATAGAACCATAGTATCATGTCACCCTGATGTAAAGCAACATAAAAATTAGAGCATCATGTATAAAATGAAGTTATCATTTGCCTTCAAGTGACACATTCTATGCCAAAAAATACCACTGCACTTCTAATAAGTGACACTCATTTTAATAGACCCTATAAAAATACAATATTTTCAATGTTCCCATAAACATTAACTTACAAATATTATTCTCAGAGCTCTGATGTCATCAATATGTGATTCTATTGCAAAGTCTTAATAGAAGGTTTGAAACACTAGCATGTAAAGCAAATCTGCTGTATGTATGTATAACCTATGTAGAAATGTGACAGAATGCATGCAACCAAGTTCTGGGAAGTTGTTCTGGAATTTCAGATTAATATTTCAATCAAATTACAAGTGCTATATAAAGAAATATTTTAAAGGATTATAAAATGAATTTTGATTATTTATAGAAAAAATAGTTCCAATGACAAAGTAAATGATTTCTACATTAAATATGCTCGTCCAATGAGAATATTCAACATGTTACATACCTTGAAACTTTTGGAGGGGAAATGTTTTATGTATTTTTGCTCACAAAAAAAATGGTATTGGAATTAGTACTGCAAATGACCACAGCTCTGAGACATTATATTCGAAGTTTCATATTTAAATACTGAAGTGTTTGAATCACCCATCATAACTTTCTGACAACTCCTCTTTAAGGATAGATTTCTTAAGTTCCAAATTAAATAAAGCAGCACATAAATAAATTCCACACTGGCAAGTAAAGAAACACCAGAGGTTACAGTTTATAAGCAACACAAACTTGAAAGAAATAAAACAATACCTTTCCGGCCACTTGTCATTCACTGCTTGAGTTTGAGGTGAAAAAGTCCTATCTACAGTGACTTGTCTATTTCTTAACTCCACATATATTGTAATTAGCTAAAGGCATTGAACAAATCAGTTTGTCCTATTTTATTCAGGTCCCAGAGATTAGTGGATCATTTATGAAATATTTCACTCTGTTATGAGAATTTAGCAAATGCATATGGAACCAAATATAAACACTTTATACCATATGTACAGTTACTTTCATAAGGCATTATCATGTAATTTTTATTGAAAAGATTCAATATAGTAAAGTCTTATTTTAAGATATAGTTTCTTTCTCAATCCGAGATGTTTAGTTTATGAAAATATTGTTTTACTCTATATTCTTTTTCGTATATATGCCAACATATACCTTGTGCTAGAAATATTTTATGGGAATTACAATTCTTTATACTTGTTTTTTCTATATAAAGGCATAGACAACTTTGAGGCAGTGTTTCTGATGGAGAGCAGAATTCATAAAGAGCTTGTGTGTGCTTCCGTGCTCTGAAATCATACGAAATCCACTTTGAGAAGAAACTGATTTTGATTAAAAAACAAAAACAAAAACAAAACTGCACCAATGCACAGCCAGAGGCTGACAATGAAAACTTGTACATAACCACATGAACATCGTATTTATAGAGTTAATATTTTAAGGGTGATCAGTCCTAACGTACAGTATTATACATTTGGCACTAATGTTTGCCATTGGTCCAGCAATTGGCAAAATTTTGTTTCTATGTATAAATTTTTCTTTGAACATTAGGTCTGGCTAGACATATGTTCACTATTTATAAAAAATATTTAGACGGTAAGCTCACGTTGAATAACTAGGTCTACTGTGTTCTGGAAACTCTTCAGTAGTAATACAGCTTTTTCATGTTCCATATGTACAAAACTGTGTCCATTTGCCTGCAAACACATGAATAAAACAGGTCAGACAGTGTAAACTGTTTATCATCATCATGTCACGTTCTAATCATAAGACCCAAAGAAGCATTGAGCAACACAGAATCAGGTTCAAAAGTGACAGTGGAACTGTAACTACTGAAGTATTTAACCATATTTAACTCAGTTTATTAATTCAACAAGTAGTTATCAAATACCCAGTGTGTCCTTTCCCTAATCATAAAGCGGCATCAGACGTATTTGGGACATGGGACATTACTATTCCTTTTTGCTGCTGTTTTTCAAGGTTGTTAGTGGAGCTGGCCATTGTCTTTGTGTTCTATCAGCATGACATAAACCCATCAAGATGCTATATTTTAATCGGACTAAATAACCCAGGGCTGTTTGAGTATTGCTAAACCTTATTTTGACTCTACAAAAAGCCACAGAGTGCCAAATGGAGGGAATAAGATGGACAAGGACACACCACTGAGTTGTGTGACAGCACTCGGCAGCAGCAATCACTGAGGCAGGGTCTTGCTTTGTAGTTCAGGCTGGCCCTGAGCTCACTATGTAGCCCAGGCAAGCGTCGAACTCAGCAATCTTCCTGCCTCTACCTCCCGAGTGCTGGGATGACAGGGGTGAGCAACCATGCCCAGCACTGTGGTATGTGGTTACCAAGGACTGAACTCGGGACCTTGTGCTTGCAAGGCAGATGCCGGAACCACTGAGCAAACTCCCTGGCCCAATCACTGTATTCTTGATCACACCTTGTAAAGATACGCAGGAAAGAGAACTCCAGAGGTGCTTCAGAAATGACAAGTTTGAATAGATGAGTGTGCTTGATATGAGAGAGGAGAGAGAGAGAGAGAGAGAGAGAGAGAGAGAGAGAGAGAGACAGGTTTTGAGATTAATAGTAATGTTTTGAGATTAATAGTAATGTGTTTCTTACTGTAAAAATTTTTTAAAGCTGGGCATGGTGGCTCACGCCTGTAATCCCAGCACTTGGGAGGCAGAGGCAGGAGGATTGCTGAGTTTGAGGATTGCCTGGGCTACATAGTGAGCTCAGGGCCAGCCTGAACTACAAAGCGAGACCCTGTCTCAAAAAAAAAATCTTAAAAATTTAAACATTCACTGTATCTTTTGATTATCTCTTGTATTTAATGATTTCACTAATTTTTCAGTTTCTTTTTTTTCAGCTCAGAGTGTCTGTTGGGTCCTGACAGCCCCCAGCATTGTGGTGGGCAAAGGGACAAAAGCTAAGAGACAGAAGGGGGTGGCTTCTGTCAGATAAGAGGCCATCCAGGAGGCACAGAGCTAAAACTAAGGCACTGGGAGCCTGGCACCCAGTCTGTACTCAGCCACTGTGTGTGTCAGCACCTGAAGAGGCAGAGGCCGGGACAGCTTGGGCTGGGCACAGGCAGGGAAGACAGCACAGTGCAAGCAGGCTGGTCCCAGGCACGTGCGCAGGAGTGTCCTGGAATTCAGGTCTGGCCCAGGACAAGTCCACTCCTGGCCCTCCCTGGCATCTCCTCCTGCCCTCAGTATGTGAGCAGCTGCATATTTAGTGTCAATTCTGCAATTAGTGCAGAGAGTGTATTTTCTTTATAGTCCACATATGTAGACATTTTGGTAAGAATTTTAAAAGACATGTCTCCCTCCATCCCAAACCAAACCAAACCAAACCCCTGTGAATTTAAACCATGGCCTTTAGCATAAAAAGAAATCATAAAAATAAGCTAACGTGGAGGGGCATTTGTAGGGGAAAGCCATTCAAATAATCTTTGCTTCAAAAACAAGAGAAATAACTGGAGAACATTTAGGAGACTGAGAGAGAAGAGAGAAGAGGGAGGAGGGCCAGGGGTGGCGCTGCAGGTGAGAGGGTTGCAGCCAGAGGCCCACTCGGCTCGCCAGCTACCGCTTCCAGCCCTCCGGGCTCACAGAGACACAGGGCAAAGCTGTGGTTCTAGCCAGTCTTGTCTTCATAACTCAGCCAGACAGAGGCCTCATCTGTGGTCACACGGCCAGGGAGTGGCTCAGCGCCATGTCCCCTGCTGCTGAGATATTCCTGCTTCACTTCCTTTGTGATACTAGTCATAAGGCCAGCGTCACTTTGATCTGACGTCTCCCTGGCCACTATGACACGCTCAGCCATTTTGCCTTCAGCACTGTGGCTACACTGCCTCTGAACCTCGTCCTGTCCTTCACGGTGGGCACGAGGCTCTGATTCCCTTTCTGATTCCTATCAAGTTAATTTAATTAATTCCAGGAATATTAGTGGAAATAACATTTAGTCCCAAATTAAAAGCTACAGAAATGCTGAAGCTCTCATTCTTGTTATAATTTCATTTCTGTCTTAATTGGGTAGTTGTGACTCTCGGTGAACTTTCTTTTTCAAAAGTAGAAAGACTGAGTCAGACTATCTGCTACAGCAATGCAAGGAGACTCAAGGGGGAATAGATTAAAAAGAAGGAAAGTTTCAGCAAGCAGAATCTATAAATTCAGCTCCTCATTAGACCAGGATACAGAAAACAAGAAAGAATCAAAGTGCAGTGCTGGTAATGGAAAATGTTAATCTTGGAGAAATGGCAAACCCACGCTAGACGCCCACAGAGTGTTCAGAACCAGTGACACCCACAAAAGAATGGCAGGACCTGTGTTTGGAAGTGGGAAGGTGCAGTTCAGGATGCAGGTCGGATCTGCAGCATTTGCAGTGGAGGTGGGAAGCTGAGGGCTTATGAGAAAGCAGGTTTAAAATCGAGCCTGTGCCAGAAGGAAACCCAGCTAAAAAAGCAGCGTGGCGCTGGCGTTTACTGCTGATTTGGACATACGGGCAAATCTGCCCGAAGCGCAGTAGGAAATGGTGACCCAATACTTCCTGCCAGGGGGTGGCAGACAGCTGGCTCCACCTGATGGCCAAAGCAAAGGCAGAGCTTTTCATGGGCACCCATGCCCGGAGGGCAGGGAACAGGGAAGATGGGTTGCTCTGGCCTGAGGCAGGAGGGGACCCAGGAAGGACCATCCTGAAGAGAGACCCAGCTGGAGCAGCCATAAAGTAACAGCATATCTAAGAGAAGCAAATATTTCTCTAGTGGTACCAACTAACACCGTTTTTCTGCAGCACAGAAGCAGCAGAGAAAAGTAGATAGCTGAATTAATTCTGGGCTCAATGCTCATCTGTGTCTTGAAAAGCTGCCCCCAAGATGTTGGGAACCATACCCAAGTTCTGACTCGGTCCAACAGACCCATTCAGAACTTAGCTTTCCATGCAGCTTTCAGGCCACAGCCTTTAGATTTCCGTGCTCTGTCTGGACGAATGAGAATCTGATCACTGAAACCCGTAAACACAGCTGACTTCTCTGAAGGAAATAAGTGGACTGGTACATCAGATCACTGAGCCAAATGAACCTTAGCGCCATAATGCTAGTCCGCAGTTATATCTTGGATCCATTTCGGAGTCCTGGTGAACTTCAAGAGGCCCATGAAAAGATCCCAGCCAGGGGCAGCCTGCAAAGGACTCAGAGTATCAGAGGGCTTCTGAAGGAGCTGTTTTAGAAAGCTCACTGACATCAAATGAGTTAATTTGTTGTTCTCGGGGTAGGGTCTGGCACTTTATAAAGCATCAAATAAACATTGGGTAGTACTATGAATATTATATTGTATATTTTTGTGATTTTTAAGAAATATAGTGTTCATTAAGCCATAGAATAGGAGAAAGTGTTGGAGAAAGATGAAAACGAGGGTTAGAGAGATCTCATGAAACATCCAGGATCACACAGCTTGTAGCTGGGTGGGAACTCATGCGACAGTTGGCAACTCTCTGCTTCTTGACTCAGTTTTGGATGCTGTAAGTTGGTTGTTTTTACTTTAGGTTCATTAAGTGAATTCACTTTTATAATAATATATAAGTATTGCCTGATATGAAGCATCACGTTAGGCCTGTTGCCAAGGACGGGGAATAGAAGGGCCTGGAGAGAGTCTGGCATCTGAGGCTTGGCATTCACTCTCTTACATCTTAGGGCAGAGGAGCTGGAAGGTTGGCATTGTGCTGGTTTCTGTACAGAGGGGCGACCTTGTTCACAGTTTGAATATTCCAGAGGGAGAATCAAAGAATTATGTAACTAGGGCTGGAGGGTTAGCTCAGTGGTTCCAGCACGTGCCTCGCAAGCGCAAGGTCCTGAGTTCAATCCCCGGTAACCACATACAATGCTGGGTGTGGAGACTCATGCCCACCAGCCATCAATGCCACATACCACAGTGCCGGGCGTGGTGGCTCACGCCTGTAATCCCAGCACTCGGGAGGCAGAGGCAGGGGGATTGCTAAATTTGAGGCTTGCCTGGGCTCCATAGTGAGCTCAGAGCCAGCCTGAACTACAAAGCGAGACCCTGTCTCAAAAAAAAAAAAAAAAAAAAAGAATTATGTAGCTATATTTGTGGGACTTTTTCAATTAAGGCAGAATCGCAATGCTTTATCTAGAAGAGTGTTGTGATTGTATTGTGTTTGTAAACAGAAAAGAATGAGGAAATGAATGGTCCTGAGTCGGGCATGGTGGCACATGCCTACCTATAATTCCAGCACTCAGACTGAGGCAGGAGGATTGCTCCAAGTTCGAGGCCAGCCTGAGCTACATAGTGAGACCCTGTCTCAAAAAAACAAAAAACAAAACGAAACAAAAATCTGTTCTGTGCAATATAAATTGCAGAATACAAATTCAATGATGCTTTGAAAATAAATATATACGGTGCATGTATGCACATACTATTTTGAATATATGCACAATGTGTATGCAAAAGATGACACAAAGAATGAATGCTACATTCATGAAAATGCTAAATATTTTTGCATTTGGCTACAAATACATTTCATATAAACATCAGATTCAAATGATATATATACAGTTTTGAGGAATTACAACTTAATGAAAAATGAGAAACAAATGTGTGCCTTATTAAATTCCAATGAAGTGAATGAGAAAACAATCTAGGAAGTAAAAGGATATTCTGAAAAATGTTATGCTTCAAGAATAAGTAATTAATGAGTTTTTAGCATTAGCTGATTTGAAAGTATTAAGGGATACTTTACTGTAATCTTTGTTATATCCAGAAGATATTGCTCCCTATTTTAGTTCTATTTGACATCTTTTATGTTATAAAATGTATTTAATTTTTTTGATTTAGACATGAAAAGATGAAGGGTTAATAAAAATAATATTTGCAGTTCCAACCAACAGTTGAGCTTAGCAATTATAGCTCCTCAATTTACCGTAAAACATACTTACTTTCTGGATTCTTCTCTCTTATTCCTTCCTGGATTTATCTTTGAATTCCTTCTGGTAAATGTTTTGTTAAATGGATGAGTTACGGATGAAACTTTCCAGGTGGGGCTGTAACTCTCATTGGAATCCTACTGTCTTCTTGTCCAAAGCTGTAAGCTTAAAAACTAGCCTTGGAGAAGACCTGGCCGCCGGGTTGTGTGTTCAGGGGATGGCGAGGACGGAGTCCATTGTTTCAGGCTCCAACCGGGAGTCAGAGCAGAGGGGTGGGCTTGTGGTTTCTGGCTGATTTAAACTCACCCTTAAGGGACCGACATTTAAAAGACTTGTGCACATATGTTTTATAAGTTGGATACCTCTTCGTGCAGTAGTGTCTTGTACTTTGATGGCTACAGCTCTTGATGTGAGGGGAAACTAAAATACACAGTCGCCAGACTACAGTGAACTTCATGGTATCCAGTGCTAACAGCCAGGTTTCCCGAAAGATGGTAACACCTGGGATTAATTCATATTTCAGACTTTTCACCTAGTAGAATGCTCTCATTAAATACTGGCCTTAGTCTACTGCATAATCAGTATTACGCTGCCTGTAGGCTAAGTCATTAAAAAAAACTATATATAAAAAAACTGAGTCATTGACCTTCATTTCTTAGGTAGCTCACATGAAAATTTTACATTGCTCTTTGTAAATGTGAGAAAACCCGAAGTCTTAACACTTTTACTGCCGTGGTATAAAACCTCCCATAGAGTAAAGCATAGATAAGACTTCCTCTTCTTTGCTCAGTGTGCAATATATTGCAGCTTGGGTGTCTCATGAATTCAGTCTCAGGACAGACATGGTAAGATGGGGTACACTCAGTGGAAGGCTGTGGGAATTAAAACTGTACATAAGTGATGATTCTGAAGAACATTTTTCTTTTGCTCTGGTTTTAGGATGCCTATTTTCTTTTTATCAAATGTGCCAAATAAACATCTCCAACAAATTAATTTCCTACTTTGATTTACAAGGGAGTTTTCCAACAAGCCACTCTTTATTCCTTTTAGGTCTGCCACAAAAAGAAGTAGAAAATGATGTTTCATTTTCAGGGAACTCTTTATACTCAGGTTGGCTTCTATTTTAGTGGGGAGACTGCAGTGAAAGGCAGAGCTGAGACTGGAGGTGGAGTCAGTGGTAGAAGACCTGCCCGGCATGCGCTGGGCCCTGGCTTCTAGCACCGGCCCCATCGATGAAAGAATGGATGGATTGGGGGATGGATGAGTGAAAAACTAGCGTTCATTTTATTCAGTGTCTGATATTCCGCTCTTTCCTGTCTTCCTCCATTATATTTTCTTTTCTGTGTCATTTTTATTATGTCTATATCTTAGACTAGATTGTGTAAAAACAGGAACTTGATTGAATACAACCTCTGTCACTGCTTACACTGCCTGGTGCAATACTTTTTATGTAGTGGGCACTTGATGGATATTTTCCAGATAAATAGACATATAAACCTGTAAAACTTGCTCCTCAGAATCAGTACTGCAGAGTGGAAAGAGCCCATATAAATTAACATCTGTCAACAGCAGTGCCTGGCAGGGTTGTGGGATTTAAATGACACAAAACAGACGTTTAATTCATTTTATTTTCATATCAGCTAAACTGAGGACAGAGCCAGCTTAATGAAACTGACTTATTTTTATTTGATTTCATGTTTTCCCTAATAGTTAAACTTATTTTTGATTTGTAAAAAATTTTTCTTAAAGTTTTATTAGTTATCAGTGGTAGAACTTCTATGTAGTATATGAATAAAGCCATAAACATAATGATATACACTAAATGATGGGTCATAATATCATACATCTTGTTTTATTTGTTTTCTAATCTACCTGTTATTTTATTTGTTTGTTTGCAGAGCCAGGAATTGAACTATAGCCCTTGTGCTTCCAAGATAGGTACAGTACCACTAGAGCTAAATCCCCGGCCTCAAACTGTTATTTTAAAAACCCTTATTCTGTAAAGTGTTAAATCCAACAGTTTGTCTGCACACTAAGAATTACATTATTGCTGCCCTCTTGATGTCTCAGGTGTTTTTGATTTTCCACCATCAAAGGTATACAGAGATATATAACTCATTTACCCTTGTTGGTAAAAGCTTTAGTAAAATTTCCAAGTAACTTTAGCATTATTTCTTTAAGGGTACACTACATTTTAACCATGAGATGATTCTTTCCTTTTTATGGTTGTTAAGAGGAAAGATAACATTTCAGAAAAGTGAACACACTCTAACCTTTCGTAATGGTCACGGTGGGCACTGCAAAGGCGCTCTGCTGAGTTGTTATGTGGGGCCCAGGGCTGCTGTGCAGAGCGGGTGGGGGGTGCACAGGCAGGGGGAGGGGCTGGGAGACTTCCGAGGCTCTCACTGTGGGATCCTGGAACAGTAGATTGTGAGCTCGGTCTGAAACAAGCTCTGGGCTTGAGGCTTTCCCTGGGTGTCCGGAACACCAGGCGAAGACTGAGACATCAGTCCCCTCTCCTGGAGAAGAGGGAGGAGACGCAACGCGCGAATGTCGTTCCGTTAGTGCTGGGTCCCTACAGCGGACTGCTTTCTAGCTCACACTCTGCCCTGAGAGCTGAGGCGACAGAATCCCGGCCTCACACCTGGGGTCGCGGAGGACCCTCGGGGCTCCGTCCAGAGGAGGAGGCTCGCTGCCTCGGGCAGGGAGCAGACGCAGCCTGCGACCTGTGTGCAGCAGACCTGGCTCCCGGGGCAACCGCTCAGGCCTCTGGGAGTCTAAGCGCTCTTTTCCCGCTCGGACCGCACTTGCCGTCTCTCCCCATCTGCCTCTCTCACCCCCACCCCCACGTTTGAATTCTCCTGCTCCACGGAGTCCTTTTAAAGGGCTGAGGTTCTTGTTTTCCTCTCTCTAACTTACGAGTCTAGGGTCCTCAGGCCCTTCCTGTGACGCAGGCCAGACTCGCTCCCGCTCGTGGGTGCTTATTCTCCTCCCCTCCTCTCCTGTCCTCTACGAGCAT
>PVIC010031570.1:0-21190 GCA_004025085.1 Thryonomys swinderianus | reverse complement strand
CATGGCTGCCGCGGTGGGGCCGGCGACGTCTCGAGGGTGTCAGCCGCCTTCTGAGTCTTTCACAGACACTTTCTCTCCCTGGGGTCCTGAGGCTGCGGCCTCGCGAACCGGAGAAGCAGTTCAGCATCTCCCCTGCTGACCGAGTGAGCTGGAGAGGCAGTTAGTACTGGTTTGTTGTGCCCGGTAACCAGGGCTCCGGGTTCTGTTGCCAAGGAAGTGAGGTCACGCCTCAGAGTTCCACAACCACAGCCCCTCCCATGATAAGAATATTCTATGGCTGGTTTCCTTCATATGAGTAAATCAATGGGCATTTAATTATTTTTACTTGAGAGTCTGTGTAGCCTTTGTCTGATCTATCATCTAATGACTGAATTAGTTTTTTAGTTTTGTTTTTTTGAGACAGGTTCTTGCTTTGTAGTTGAGACTGTCCTTGAACTCACTATGAAGTCCAGGCTGACCTTGAACTCACAGCAGTTCTCCTGACTCTGCCTTCTGAGTGCTGGGATTACAAACGTGACCCACCACACCCAGCTAGTTTGTTATGTTTGTTTTGTAATATTAGGCCTTAATCGCTGTGTCTTCACATAGAACTGTATAGTGTGACATTTCTTTCTCAGATACCACAGTTTCTGTTATAACTTTTGTCTTTTATTGAGTTTATTGGTACATTTTAGATACACATCACGATAACATTCAACATTGACCATCTGTACCTGTAGACAATGTACCTTGATTCCCATATTTTTTCCCATTTCCCTGCTCTCCCTTCAGCCCAGCAACTCCTATATAAATAATACGTGCTTCTATTTCTTTGTTTTTGCTATTGAATTTTTGTTTCCCTTCTTTACATACACTTCCCTTTCCTTTTTCCTTTGAACATTTTCTTCAGTTTCTCAGAATAGAGAAATAATATGATATTTATACTTTTTTTTTTGAGACATTCTCACTTTTTAGTTCAGGCTGGCCCTGAGCTCACTATGTAGCCCAAGCAAACCTCGATCTCAGCAATCCTCCTGCCTCTGCCTCCTGAGTGTTAGGATTACAGCATGAGCTATCACACCCAGCATTGTGATAAATCTCCAGCCCTCAATCTCCCTTTTTAGAATGCAATAGTTTTCAGAGCAGAGATCTTTCCCTCCTTTGGTAGATTGATTCTAGATGTTTCATTATTTTGGATGCCATTTTGAAGGGAATTGATTCCCTGATTTTTCTTTCAGTGAATCATTTGTTGGTGTATACAAAAGCTATTGAATTTTGAGTGTTGACCCTGTATCTAGCTATGCTACTGAATCTGATAATTAAGTCTAGGTGTTTTGGCTGAGTTTTTAGGATCTTTTGTATACATTATTATGTCATCAGCAAACAGTGACAGCTTAACTTCTTCCTTTCCTATCTCTATTAATGTTATTTCCTTTTATTTTCTAATTGCTGTTGCTAACAATTCCAGAACTACATTGAACAAGAGTGTTGATATCTATCTCTTTTTAGTGGACATCTTTCTGTTTTTCCAGATCTTACTGTGAAGCATTTCAGTTTTTCACCATGTAGTTACTGTTGGTGTTTCATTAGTAGCCCTTTATCAGTTTGAGATAAAGACCATTTATTCCAATTTTCTGTAGGGTTTTAATCAGGAATTGCTGTTAGATTTTGTCAAATGCTTTTTCTGTATCTATTAAGATGACCATATGGTTTTTGTCCTTGACTTTATCAATTCTTCATCTAAAAAATATCTGTTCATTTCAGATGCCCATTTTTGAACTGGATTGTTAAATTGGGGGGTGTGTTTTAAAATATTTTTCTATATTCTAGAGAGGAGACCTTTGCATTGCATTTATCCATTTATGTATGTGGAACCATCCTTGCATCCCTGGGATGAATCCAACTTGCTCAGGGTGTGTGACCTTCTTGATGATCCTCTGCATTCTGTTTGCCAGTATTTCACTGAGTATTCTTGCATCTACATTTATTAGAGAGATTGGCCTGTAGTTCTCTTTTTGGTGGGGGTTTTCTCTGCTTTTGACATCAAGATAATAATTGCTTCAAGGAATGAATTCAGGAGCCTGCATCCCTTTCAGTTTCGTTGAAGTGTTTGAAAAGTAGTGGCATTAGCTCTGGCCTAGATCTTTTATAGAATTTAGCAGTGAAACTATCAGGACAAGGACTTTCATTTGTAGATAGGTTTTAATTACATTTTCAGTCCCATTGACTAATATTGAGGTGTTTAGCATTTTTATATCTTCTTGTTTCAACTTTGGAATTTCACATGTGACTAAGAATCTATCATATTCTTCTGTGTTTTCCTTCTTATTGGAGTATAAGTTTTTGAAGTAAGTGTTGAGTATCCTCTGAATTCCTGCAGGATCTGTTGTGGTTTCATCCTTCTCATTCATAATTGCATGGATTGAGGCCTTTTCCTTCAGTTTTTGATCAGGTTGCCTAAGGGCTTATCAATTTCATTTATTCTTTCCAAGAACCAACTCTTCAATCCGTTGATTTTTAAAATCATTTTCTTAGGCTCCTTTGCATTTATTTCTCCTCTGATCCTTATAATTTCCTCCCTTGTACAATCTTTTGGTTTGTTCCCTTTTTTTTTCTAGGAGTTTGAGGTCCAACATTAGTTTGTTTATCTGAGTTCACTCTGTTTTCCTAATGTGAGCATTCACTGCTATGAATTTTCCTTGGAGAAGTATTTTCACTGTGTCCATAAGTTCCTCTATTTGTATTGGGATTATCATTTAATTGTAAAAACTGCTTAATTTCTTTTTCAATTCCTCCTGTGACCTATTGATTATTCATGAGAGTGTTGTTCAATTTCCATGTGTTTGTGAGGATCTTGGAATCACTTTTTATTGAGCTCCATTTTCAAAACACAGTTGTCTGACAGTACGCAGGGAATAACTTTAATTTCTTTACATTTGCTTAAGCAAATTCTATGAACTAACATGTTGGTCTATTTTGGAGACTAACCATTGTGCAACTGAGAAGAATATATATTCTGATTTTGTGGGGTGGAAAATTCTGTTAGTTCCCTTTGTTCAAAAGTTTTTTTCAGTTCAGGTATTTCCTTATTGATTTTTCATCTAGTTGATCTCTTGTGATAGTCAGGTGTTGAGTTCCCCTGCTTCTATTATATTAATGCTTATTAAGCTTTTCATGTCCATTAATATTTGTTTGATATAGTTGGGTGCACTAACATTTGTTGCATGTATATTTATGATTGTCAGTTGTTTCTCTTAGATGTATCCCTGTACGAGAAGGTAATGACCGTCTTTCTCTCTTAATTAGCTTCGGTTTGAAATCAACTTTGTCTGCAAATAAGACACCCACTCCTCCTTTTTTATGGTTTCCTACCACATGCAAAATTGATTTCCATCCTTTTACTTTCAGTCTATGGATGCTTTTTTATGAATTAATTGTATTTCTTGAATACAGCATCTTTTTGCACAGTGCTTTTTTTTTCACTTTTTGAGACAGGGTCTCGCGTTGTAGTTCAGGCTGGCCCTGAGCTCACTATGGTGCCCAGGCAAGCCGCCGTGAACTCAGCAATCCTCCTGTCTCTGCCTCCCATGTGCTGGGATTACAGGCGTGAGCCACCATGTCTGGCATTGTGGTATGCGGTGTTGATTGTTGGGCGTGAGTCTCCACGCCCAGCATTATATGTGGTTACCGGGGATTGAACTCAGGTCCATTGCGCTTGCGAGGCAGGCGCCGGAACCACTGAGCCAACCCTCCAGCCCTGCACAGTGCTTCTTAATCCATTCTGCCGGTCTATTTCTTTCAATTGGTGAATTGAGGGATTTAACATTGGTGGTTATAACTGATATGTTTTGACTTATGCCTGTCACGGAATTTTTCTATAGTTGGCTCTTTATTATTTTCTCCCCTGCCATTACATTTCTTTCTTTGTTAGTGGCTTCAATCTATTAGCCCTCATAGAAATGTGAGCCTCACTGTCTTCTTCTAGAATATTGTTTAGAATTTTTCTTAATGCAGACTTGGTGTTCATGAAGTTTCTTTTATTTTTCTTGTTTTCCTTTTGTTTGAGACAGGGTCTTGCTTTGTAATTCGACTGGCCCTGAGCTCACTATGCAGCCCAGGCTAGCCTCAAATTTACAGCAATCCTCCTGCCTCTGCCTCCCAAATGCTGGGATTACAGGTGTGACCCACCACACCCGACATTGTGATATATGGTTACTGGGGATGCAATTTGGGACCTTGCACTTGCAAGGCACATGCAGAAACCACTGAACTAACTTCCTGGCCCTTCATGTAGTTTCTTAGGTGCTTGTTATCATAGAAACATCTTATTTCCCCATCATTTTTGAAGAACAGCTTTGCAGGATACCTCAGTCTAGGCTGAAGGTTGTTTCCTTTTAGGGGTTGAACTACTTCACTCTAGGCTCTCCTTGACTTGAAGGTTTGTGCTGAAAAGTCTGCTATATTTCTGATGCAATTTGTTTCTTTTGTATGTGATTTATTTCTTTTCTCTAACTACTTTCAATATTGTGTTCTGTTGAGATTCTGATATTAACTATTATATGCCTATGAGTGTATTATTATTATTGTCATTATTTTATGACAGGGTCTCGTTTTGTAGTTCAGGCTGACCCTGAGCTCACTATGTAACCCATACAAGCCTCTTATTCACCAGTCCTCCTGCCTCTGCCTCCTGAATGCTGGGATTACAGGCATGAGCCACCACGCCGGGCATTGTGGTATGTGGTACTGATTGCTGGTGGGCGTGAGTCACCACGCCCCATATTGTTGTTTGTGATTTCTGGGGATGGAACCAGGGACCTTATGCTTGCTAGGCAGGTGCCTGGAATTTATGTAGATTATTTTCCATCATGGCTATTTGAAGTCCTATATGCCTCACTTATCTGTATGTCAAATTCTTTTATTTTGATTGAGACATTACATCTATGAACATCTGTGTTTTTTTTAATGTCATTTGGAGTATCTTCTGTTTCTTCATTGACTTCAGTAAGCCTTAAATTATTCTTTTCATCATCTAGCAGCTGCTGGATTGATTTCTCATGGTCACTTACTATTTTTAAGAAGTCTTTTCTTTCCTGGTTATTAACTGCAATCCTATCTTCTATGTCTGAAATTCTGTCTTCAGATATATTAGCTCTACTACGTAAGCATTCAGTGGAGTTTTTAATCTCTTGAATTTCCATTTGAATCTGTTTCTTGGTTTCCATTTGTTTTCTATGCTGGGATTCCATCATGTCCCTGAGACCCTCTATTTTTTAAAAAAAATAGATGGTCATTCATCCTGATCCGCATCTTTGTTGTTATCTGAGAAATTATTTCTGATTTCTTTTTTTTCTAGATGCTGTTTTGTGGCAGTTCAGAAAGTCAAATGTTTGTGTTTCAGGGTTCTCCGTTTCTTTTGTCCCTAACTTTTCCTTTGGAGAATGGAAATTCTGGGTTTGGGTCTTGTTTTTTTTTTTTTTTTTCTTATTTTGATTTTTTTGCTATTCTTAGTGCTTTTGGTTTAATTTCTGGGTTAATGAATGTGAACTGCTTGTTAAGGATCTTTCTTGCTAATGTTTTGAAGACTTAAGAAATGATCTCTTCCTGGATTATTTTTCTGATATCATTGGCCCTTGGACCTTTGTGTAAGTCCCAAAACAACCGCAGCACTTACTGTGCAGATGCAAATTCCAACCCTGAACCTTGTGTAATGGGCCTGAGTGAAATCGGCGCATTATGGCTGGGCAGGTGGGTCAAAGCCCTCAGGGCAGGCTTCCCCCAGGCCCCAGGCCTGGCCCCTCTTCACCAGTTCCTGTCTGTACATACTTAGTGTTGTGGTGAATTTGATTCTAAACTGAAAACTTGCTTTTATTTTTGTGAACATGACATTTATTTCCCAAGGACTCTACTTTTGGGGGTAGGTGAACCACACAGCAGAGGTGGTCTCTAGCCCTTAACATCCTATCTGAAGGTACTTTTGCCATCTCCAGGGCGATTTACAAAATCATTACAGGAAGTTGCCATTCAACCTACCCCAGATGTAAAACCAGAACATGAAGGAATTTCGTGCTACGATCCCATATATCAGTCCTGGAAGTCATATTCATTTTCTTTTTAAAATTTAGTAGCTAAATTGCTCATATAGGGGTACCTCCACCCGCAAGAAAGAAGTGGACATGTAGAGTAACTGTATACTTAGGAAGAATTATGTGCTATGTTTTTCTTCTCAATACTGATTGGACCCTGAGGACCCATCAGATTTACAGATTTAAGCATATATATTGGATTATTTGACCTGATTGCTTCAGGCCAGCATGTATTAGTCCATCTGGGTGTTTACTCAGTTCTCTTACCTTTCCTTCATGCTGTATATCTTTGCAAATTTTGCACTCTGGTTTCATACATTTGTTCCTTGATACAGATCTCAAAATGACCCACGCCTTTACATTTTGGTAGTTTAGTCTGTGTGTTGCACAGGCTCTAAGGTGATGCCCAGTAGTCCATCCCACCTGGTGTTCATGTCCTGTGCAAGCCCTCCACCTTCAGCGTAGGCAGTAGAGATGGATGTCACTCCTGCTTACCCCCGAAAGCAAAATGCCATGTTGGGGAAGCGTCATGGCAAGATCCTGAAAGCGGTCAAGGATCCGAAAGGAGTATAAAACTGAGGGTTTAGTCCTACATCTGTGAGGACAGGAATCTTGCTGACAACCCGAAGAAGCTTGAGAGGGACCGAGTCTCCGCACAGTCAACACCTCAGGCCCACCTGGGAGTCCTAAACTGAGTTTTGCCGCGCCCTGCTCCTCCGTGACAGAGATCGTGTCAGGACGCATGCGTGCTCTTCAAGCTGCAGCGCGTCTGCCTTCTTTGCACAGTGGTAGAAAACAATCAGTGCACTTTGAAGAACTTGTTTATTTCAATGTCTTTTTCCTTTGATTATCACTTTTAACTTCATGCATCAAATTTGTATGTACTTATAGCGTTTCAATACATGCGTATGTTATGTTCAAATCAAAATACATCTACCTTCTCAAACATCATTTCTTTGTGGTCAAAGGATTCAAAATATTCCCATAGAGCTTTTTGAAATGTATAGTATATTATTGTCACATATAGTCACCCTACAGAACCTCAGCATACCAGAATTTATTCTTGGCTAACAATACCTTGGCACCAACTGGCAAACCTGTCCCCATCTGTTCCTTTCACTCTCTTTCCCTGACCACTTTGTAACTAATGCTTCACTCTTCTATAAGATCAGTTGCCTTTGATTCAACATCCTTCAGATCATGTAGTATTTGTCATTTTTGTGTTTTGTTCAATTCTCTTAATGTTCTCTAGTGGTCTAACAGTGAGAAAGAATTTTTCTTTTTTCACAACATCACAGCATTTGTTATTTTCATCGTAGTCATACTTACTGAGTGAGGTACTATTCTGTTATTTAAAATTTCAATTTCCTTATGGATTAGTGGTGTTGAACATGTTTTGACATGCCTGTTGACCATTTATTTGTATTTCCTTTGTTGTGAAATGTCTGTTTACGTCGATTGCTCCTTTCAAAATGTTTATTCATTTGCTGCTGAATTACTGTTTCCAAAAAAACCCTCCTTTATCCTTTATAGTACCTTATGTCATTTGCCCTATGTTGTCTTCTATTTATTTTATAAGTTGTTTATTTTAATTCGCTTTACTTCTGTTTAAACTGAGGTTTTTTCCCTTTGTTTTTGTTTGGTTTTAAATCCAAGTCTTCTTGCTCCATCCCCATGTTCTCATCAGAAGTCCTGTAGATCTTCTTCCCATGCTCTGCAGATACTAGCTGTGGTGCGTAGACAAGACAGATTCAGTGTCAGAGAACTAATAACCCAGTGTGTGTGTCATGCCAGGGGGCTTTCATTTCTTCCCTGCTTGTGATATCTCAAGTCAGGCAGTATACTTATGCCAAAGAAAAATCTCATTGTTTAGTCTATTTTTGTTCCTACCTTTTGGGAGCTCCAAAAGCCACCACCATTTTACCTACTTTTGCCTTTTCAGATCCAGAGACTCCAGATGGTGTATAATTACCTCAGCCATGAGAGCTTGCAGATCCCCTGCAGGATCAGTCATTTTATGTTCTCATTTTTAGGAGCTCACACGAGTGGATGGACCCCCCATCCGTTCTGCTTACAGGAATCTTGGTAAAGCTCAAAGCGTCAGACATTGTCACCTTCAGGTCCTAGCAGTCAACTGAAGAGTTAAATTCATGTCTTCACAGCACAGGGAAATGAGAGCTTGTTCAAGTGGCTTTGTTTTCCAAATTTCATTAGCAACATTTTCTGTAATGTGTTATTATACATTTTCTTTATTTTCTAAGTATGTAATCCATATTATTATAGAAAAAGTTTGGTTAAATAAGTTCAAATGAGAAAACAGTTACCTTTTTATCTAATAGTAAAATTAATTCTATTAGCATATTAGTGTATTCATTCTATATTTATGTATATTCATTTAAATTTTTAATAAATTAACAATGGGGCCGGAGGGTTAGCTCAGTGGTTCCAGCGCCTGCCTCGCAAGCGCAAGGTCCTGAGTTCAATTCCCGGTAACCACATATAATGCTGGGCGTGGAGACACGCCCACCAACAGTCAACGCCGCATACCACAATGCCTGACGTGGTGGCTCCCGCCTGTCATCCCAGCACTCGGGAGGCAGAGACAGGAGGATTGCTGAGTTCGCGGCGGCTTGCCTGGGCACCATAGTGAGCTCAGGGCCAGCCTGAACTACAATGCGAGACCCTGTCTCAAAAAGCAAAAATAAAATAAAATAAAAATAAATAAAAATAAATTAACAATGATACCGCATAGACTGTTCTATAGTTTTTCCACTTAATATACAGTACACATTAGCAAGTCTCAGTGAATTTGGTTCTAAATTTATCATTTCATTTACTCCATATGTGATGACTTATTAAACACACATGATTTGTCATTTCAGTGTTCCATATTATCTACAGTGGCACAGCAAACAGCTTTATGAATTTATCACTAGTTCATTTTCATCAAAAATAAATTTTCTACCGTGAAAATATACGAAGTCTAAAGATGGACAAAAACTCCTGGGATTGGCTTGGATGAGATGAGGAGAAGCCGAGACGGTGAGATCGTGCAGGAGGCACCGCCCAGATCACGGCGCGGCTGCGGGGCTGCAGGAAGAGGCGGGTTTATTCTCAGTGTTGTCATAAACCAACGGATGATTTCTGGCAAGAGAATCATTTATGCATCTGAGAAACCACTGTGGTCGCTGCTCCGAGATTCTTCGAAGGGGAACAGAGTCCTTAGGGCAAACTGTGCGGAAGTTCCTGCCAGTAAGAATCAATGCAGAGGAGTGAGGTGCCGGAGGAAGACGGTAGATAGAAAAGGACAAAAGGCCAAAGACTGAGATGAAGGACAAGCTGGACAGAAAGGGAGTTCAAGAAAGAAAGTCTAGTGAGGGTGGGGAGAAAAGAGACTAAGAAAAACAATCAGTGTTTCTACTTAAGGTGAACAACTTAACAAATCTTGGATCTGGTGTTTATTGATTCTAATTATTAGAATTCTTGAATTAGGATGAGGCAGAGAGGATGTCTGCCGTGGTCAGAAAGGAGACAACAAATGTTGCTTGAAGCCTCAGTACAGTCAAGTGGACAGCTAATTCCCAAAGTCGCCTAGACCCAAATCTTGGATTGCTTTTAATTTATTTTCTAACTGTACAGTTTTCACAATTAAGATAGCTAGTTAATGAGCTATATAAAACAAGTACAAAAACAACATATTATTAATCATCTCTGTATATTTACAGACAAGGAACTTAATGAGCCAAGAAAGGACTTTAAGAACTGTGTCAGTGGTCAGGAATAGTGCCTTAGAATTTTTTGCGTTTAAGATAGATTTTACCAGAAAGACAGATTAAGGAGACATTTTATTGCAAGAAATTCTTCTTGGAGTCCTAAAGATCCATAGCGTGGGTGAGTACACGAGTGAACGCTGGAGGACGAGGAGATACTGGTGGGTAGGAGCCCAGTGGTCTGCAGTAGTGGAGATAGCATTTTAGGGCACGAAATGAGAAATTCTATCTTCCTGGTTACTTTTTTGTTTGTGAAACAGACAAATGAAGATGAAGAAACTATGGTTCTTGGGCCAGAGATTTAGCTCAGTGGTTCTGGTGCCTGCCTAGCAAGTGCAAGATCCCTGGTTCAATCCCGGTAACCACATATAATACCGGGCATGGTAACTCACGCCCACCAGCAATCAGTACCACACACAGCAATGCTGGGCACAGTGACTCACGCCTGTCATCCCAGCACTCGGGGGCAGAGGCAGGAGGATTGCTGAGTCCGAGGCTTGCCTGGGCTACATAGTGAGTGCAGGACCAGCCTGAACTACAAAGCCAGACCCTGTCTCAAAAAACTAAAAACAAACAAACAAAAGAACAACAACAAAAAAAGAAATTATGTTTCTTTACGTCCAAGGTAAAGGGTGTTTTTTAATCCCCTGAGTACAGGGTAGGGAGAAGGCCTATTCTAAGCTATTTGATCTCAGATATGTACATATGTACATATATATATATATATATATGTTTTTCAAAAGTTGAAATCAACATATCTCCTATGTGTGGGTCACTTGAAATCTCCATAATCCTTGTTATTTAAAATCAGAACTTTCTGTACCTTGAATTTTCACCTTTCTTTAAAATAAATATATATTTACTGCTTTATTTTACTCTATTGCAATAGTTTACTTTTGGAATATCAAGTTGTATATTTTGTTCTTTCATATCCCATATCAAATTTCAGGATCAATTATCTTAAGACAAATCAACTATCAAGTATGGGGAAAAAGAACTACTTTCATACTATGAAAAATTGTTAAAATGTAAGTGGACATAGGAGCCTTTCAGTCATAATTCTATATTGTGAAGTGATATGAATAATAAGTAAAATGAAAGTTGTGTGGTGATTATCAGGTAACTATTTGCATCAGGTTAAGAATCACACAGAGTCTCATTTTGTTTGTAGCCTTTGATAATTAGCTTACTTTCTCTAATATTGCTAGTAGTTGAGGGAAATTGGTACTTCTATTGGTGAGCCATCACAACTATTTAGTAATGTTTTCTTACTAATTGATAGAACCAAGCTGTCATTGCGTTTGTTGATTTAAAATTACTATTTCAGTATTTGTTATTTCATAAAGCATGCTTACCAATTATTTTTCCGGTGAAATTGGTTCTGGGAACACTCATGATACCAAAATACGGGGTTACTTAAATTCCTTGTATAAATGGCATAGTATTTGCACACAAGCTATGCAATCCTCTGGTATAATTCAAATCCATCGTAAGATTATTACAATGAAGGGCCGGAGATTTGGCTCAGTGGTTCCAGCGCCTGCCTTGCAAAAGCAAAGTCCTTGGTTCAATCCCCAGTAACCACCCACAACGATACTGGGTGTGCTGGCCACGCCCACTGGCAATCCGTACCTCATATCACAAATGCTGGTCTTGGTGGCTCAAGCCTGTAATCCCAGCACTCAGGAGGAACAGGCAGGAGGATTGCTGAGTTCAAGGTTTGCCTAGGCTACATAGTGAGCTCAGGGCCAGCCTGAACTACAAAGCAAGACCCAAGATTATTACAACGAAATTTTATGCAAGTCGTTGCTAGATTGTTTGCTTTAGTTACAAGAAAAAAGAGTGTAGGTGGTCTGTACAGAAGCCACTTTTCAATATTTTCTATACAGAGGTGGTTGAATCTGTTCATGCAAAATCAGTGGATTAGAGGGCTGACTGTAATTATTATTTAATGAGTGATGGATGAATCTGAATTAATATTGACACTTTTAAAATTAATTACTGTGACATTGTGAATAAATTTCCAGTTATCATTTTATTTTACATTCAGTTGTTTCAGTCGGTCGAAGGAGCGCACTGTGGACTCCTGTCGGCCAGGTAGAGGGAAAAGCCAACCTCTCGCACAGCCTGGATGTCCACTCAGCTTCAGGGCCGTGGTCCAGGCAGTGAATGCAGGCCAGGTGGTAATGATCTGTCCGCTTGTAAATTGGGAGCTTTTCTCTTTCACTTGAGTTCTGTACTTGGGAAGTACAGCGGCTGTTGTTATCGTCTCTACAAAATACTCCTTTTTTTCTACGGTAGACATGTTTCGAGGGAGACTGTCTCTTTCTTGTTGTCTTAGCTGGACATTGATTGTTTCACCTAAATTAGATTACTTTGCCTTCCATCTACACAGTGATCTTTCTGAAGCAACGTAAATTGTTCCAGATACTTGGTCAGAAGATTAATTAGCTCAGGAATGAGTCTTTGGACAGATGGAAGCCAATGAGACGTAGTGGTGGCTGCGAGGGCTGTCCTGGGAGTCATGCTCCTTGAAAGCCGCTCTCCTCCTCGGGGCCTTGAGCAGATGTCAAAGATGAATAGCAAAAGCAGCACAGAGAAGAAGGCAGGAGAGAAACGCAGAGACACTGACCTGAACCTCCAGTTGAACTACTGCTGCTCGTTGCCTGCACTTTCCACAGTTTGCAATCGAGTTCCTTTATTAGTAGATGAAATGGCTTTACACGATTCCTTATATGAGTTTCTTAAATTATGTCTTATGATTAAAGCAAAAGAAGAACATGTGATTTGGTATTAACTGTATGTAGAAGAAATATTTATGAGTATTTTAAGAAACTTAAATAGAGGGCCGGAGGGTTAGCTCAGTGTTTCCGGCGCCTGCCTCGCAAGCACAATGTGCTGAGTTCGATCCCCGGTAACCACATAGAATGCTGGGCGTGGAGACTCACGCCCGCCAACAATCAACGCCGCCTACCACAATGCCGGACGTGGTGGCTCACGCCTGTCATCCCAGCACTCGGGAGGCAGAGACAGGAGGATTGCTGGGTTTGGGCAGCTTGCCTGGGCACCATAGTGAGCTCAGGGCCAGCCTGAACTACAACGCGAGACCCTGTCTCAAAAAATAAATAAATAAATAAAATAAAACCAAATTTGCCATTGGACTCTGTGAAACCAGACATGTGTTTCATCTCA
Source organism: Thryonomys swinderianus (assembly GCA_004025085.1). Taxonomy (NCBI): domain Eukaryota; kingdom Metazoa; phylum Chordata; class Mammalia; order Rodentia; family Thryonomyidae; genus Thryonomys; species Thryonomys swinderianus. The sequence continues at coordinate 8,163 of PVIC010031570.1, read as the reverse complement.
TAATCCCATTTACTGGATGAATAGGATAACATACGTTTAGTGAAAGCATTTTTTACAGACACCATTTCCATTCTCTGCCATCGCTTTTCTCCATTTTCTTCTAGTCAGGCTGTGACATAAACTCAGTGTCGTCAAAGCTAGTGTTCCAGCCGGTATCTTCCCCGATGATTTTCAGCATTTGCCGTGCTGGACGACGCCCTCCATCTTCAACTTTGACTTCCTTGGGTTTCTGTGAAAACACATGTGAGGTTTTCCATCTATAAAATACGACTTCCTGTCTTGTCTTTTCTCATGGTTTATTTTCCTGTTCTTTTCTTCAGACTAGCTGGGCCTTTCCCATCTTGCCTACCTGCCAGTTCCCCTATTATTTCAACTCTTTCCTGGCTTTAGATACACCTTTGTCAGGGACTCTCAAATACTCTCCTCAGTCCTGACTTTTCTGTCACCTCAGACATGAGTCAAACTGTGCTGTTGACGCCACTGTTTGGATGTTAAATAAGCCTTTCGAACTCAGCGTTCCCAAAACAAAACTCTCCCAATCATGTTTCTCAAATTCCAAGTTTTGGAGTAACACAGAAGGAACAGTGGATTTCTCTTTCCACCCTCAGAGCCCCCAATCAATCCATCAAGTCTTACTTATTCTAAGCTTAAAATAAAGCCAGATCCTGACCACTCTCTACTTTCACGTTCCTTTCTGCCATTGAGTAACCGTAAACTGTCATCTGAATCGATGCACTGTCCTTTCACTACTTTTGTATTCTCATTCCTTAAATTCAGATTTGTTTTACACAGCAATCAGAGAGTTTTTTTTTGTTTTTGTTTTTTTTTTGCTTTTGAGACAGGGTCTTGCTTTGTAGTTCAGGCTGGCCCTGAGCTCACTATGGTGCCCAGGCAAGCCGCTGCAAACCCAGCAATCCTCCTGTCTCTGCCTCCCAAATGCTGGGATTACAGGCGTGAGCCACCACGCCCGGCATTATATGTGGTAACCGGGGATTGAACTCAGGTCCTTACGCTTGCGAGGCAGGCGCCGGAACCACTGAGCTAATCCTCGGCCCTCAGAGAGATTTTTTAAAAAAATATTACCATGACATAGTGTTTAAAGTACTACAGTGATCTCATCCCAGATGTGTGCCCTTGTCAGAGGAATTTTGCGAGACACGGCAAGTAAGTAGACCCCCCACCTTTCTCTCCTTAGGTTGCTGTGTTCTGGCCTAACTTTCAGAAACCTAGGTACTGTTTATTCATTTACTTTTCCTTCTGTCTGGACACGTCTCTCCCCACAAATTTACAAATTGCTTCTTTTCTTTGAAGGAAAGTTTCCAGTGACTCTTGAAAGTTATCCCCCGATTTCTATTCCTTAGTTTAACTTAATTCTCTTTCTAACCAGACACAAGCCACGTTAGAATGGGAGCCCGTGAAAGAATGAGTTCTGTGTGTATTGTTTCTGCATCAGTGTGTAGGCCAAAGAGGACGAAAACGGTCCCTTTAGACTGTGGAAATATGTAGAAATTGTGGTCCTACTCGATGAGGAAAAGGGAAAAGAAAATATTCCACTTTAGTAGCAAGTAGATTTGTTGCATTCAACCACCCAGTAAGGGTGCTTAGTTGGAGTCTCAAATATAAAAGGTCTATGGGGCCTGTAGTCTTTGGAAAAATAAAATACTTCACTTTGTGAGAACACAGTGTTTGATACTCTTAATTGGTGGTGTAGAAAAGAATGGACATCAGCATTCTGATCAATGATCTCTCCCACTGATATGAAAACATTGGAAAAAGAATTTGATTTATCTGGAATGATATAATTGCTAGCAGAGAAGCACTGAGTATGGATTACAGAATAACCTGAACTAAATATTAATATTATGAAGAAAGTCAGACTCATCTGAATATTTTATGTTACCTTTGAAGCAGCTATCCACATTTGGTTTTATAATTAAAATGATTTTCCAATAGAAAGCTTACAGTTAAGCTTTATTTTTTCATGTGAAATGTGTAAAGAATTTTTATCTGGCTTATGAATGAAAGGTAGAAATTCTCACCAAAATGGCAAGCAACATTTATTGCAATAAGTAAAAGAATTCAAAATATGTTGATTTAATGATCTTAATTAGCTTCATCAGAGTGATTAATGATTGTGATCAGTAATTTGAGATATTTAGGCACTTAGAAAATTTGGTATATTAATTTTATAAAATGTATAATGCATATGGGTATTAAAATACAATCCTTGATAATGACAATCAAATAATATATAAATGCAGTAAAAATATTTATGGACTGAATTTATGACTTTAAATTGGGTTCTACTAATGTTTCACCAACTCAGATAATAATTAATAATTTAAAAAGAGTATTTTCTATAAATTGAATCCACCTTACTGAAAGAACCACCCAGATTCTTGTATTCAATGCAGAAGTCAGGGGAGCCAGCGCACCAGGCAGATGAGAATCTGTGTGTAACCATTTTCATCACAGCTTTGCTAATAATAGCCTGCTGCTGGCCAGGAGTTTTCCTATGGCATTAAACAATCAATACTGTTGGGTTCTTCTTTTCTATTTTTTTTTTTTTTTGAGACAGGGTCTCGCTTTGTAGTTCAGGCTAGATCTGAGCTCACTATGTAGCCCAGGCAAGCCTCGAACTCAGCAACCCTCCTGCCTCTGCCTCCCGAGTGCCGGGATTACAGGCGTGAGCCACCACGCCCGGCACTATTGGGTTCTTAAACTGTACTGTATATGGTGACCTGAATGCCACAAGAGATTACTTTTTATTCAGATACATTTTTTTAAATTGAATTCTTTATTGGTAGTTTTTTGAGACCGCTCACGTGGACTCATATCACACTTCAAGTAGATACACACAACACTGATTTACCAAAGTATCAAGAGCAGGTGGCCAGGAAGTCAACACAAAAGTGCAGCATGATGCTTAGTGTTGACTATCAACTTGAATGGCATGAGGGACCCTAAAGACATTAGCGTAGCACATCTGCGGTGCTGCTGGGCGAGGGGAGGAGTGAGACCGTGGGGACTTTATTTGGTCCCTGTCTCCTTGGCCTGTCTCTTCCGGCTCTCTCTGTTCCCAGTGGCAGTTCAGGAGCTTCAGTCCTCCATGGCCTCTTGTCCTGGAGCGTCTGTTTTGAACCCAGCAGCTCATACACCGGAACTCCTGCTGCTACGAGCCGCAATAAACCTCTCCACTAAGTTTCACCGGTCAGGTGTTGTGTTCCACAGTGGGGAGCTTGACACAGGGCACCGAGTAATCCAAACGATGTAAATAATCCAAACAAGGGAAATAGTATCACTCCCAACCTGCCAGCTCGCGGACACACAGAGTTTGTGTTCTCTAAAACTGAGGAATGAATTCTTGGGAAAATGTGAGTTAAGAGTAGGAAATATTTAGTGGGGGAGGAAAGCTCCTGCCTGAGAAGGAGAAGAGGAACGCAGGGCAAGAAGGCTGCCCAGGACCTCGTTCCTCCTGGGGGTTTTCTGGAGCGACACCGGATGCATAGTGGGAGAAAGAGACAGTCAGTAAGATCCAGCACAAGGCGTCCCGCATGAGGTGGGACAGACCCATGATCAGCCAACAAGATGACAAGTACAGTTTCCCAGGTAATATTGATGAAATTGGGATTAATTGAGGGAAGGAGTCATGCAGTGAACAGGCATTTCAGGAGAGCAGAGGGCGGAGAGAGAGTTTGGTCCCGACTAAGGTGATGGATGTCTGTTTAGAACATCAATCACTGCTACTCTTCTCTAGAAGGAGTATGTGAGTGTAGTCTTTTTTTCTTTTTGAGTCTTAGCCTTGAGTAAATGGACTTCATAATGGTTCTCATTGACTCCCGGAAGTCCTGGGCCTATCTAACTCCTACAACATAGCTAACTTTCTACAATACGCTGAGCAATGCATACAATATGTGCTCTACTTAATATTATACAGTGATGATTTAATCCCGTATCTACATGTTTGTGTAGGTTGCTCTGTAGAGTGAATGGGACTGTGGGTGATTGGTGTTTAAATGTATAAGTTTTGAGAAAATTTAACTTTTTATAATAGTTTTTCTCTGTATTTTATATTCCTCTAAAAGCTTACACTGCACAAAATATTTTGCAAAATATAGATTATTTTCTATATTTTATGCCTTCATAGAATACCTTTATCTTAATAGTTTTGATGTTTTTAGGCAATGCAGTTCATTTGTGAGTTTTTTCAAATTGTCACAAGTCACCAAATTATTAAAAAAAATTGTGTGTAAAAGGAATTACACAATTTAAATATTCAAGGATCAACTCTACATTATCTAACATTTTATTTGCTCTTTAGGGATAAGTTCCCATGAGGTGAATATAATAAATATTGCATCTCCTGTGTTGAGGCAAAGTATAGAAATTTACTCTGGGGCCAGGGATTTAGCTCAAGCTATACTGCAGCTACTTGGAAGCACAAGGGCCTGAGTTCGAGCCATGGTACAGGAAAAAAAAGAAAAGAAAAAAAATCACTTTGGCTTCGTAGAGAAGCCATACGCCTTGTCATCTGTGGAACTCTGTCATGTTTCTTTAGATTGGTTAATCTTTACCAATAAGTCTTTACTGTTTTTAGCTGATTTACCCTTTTTTTGTGTTTCCTTAAAATTTCTCACTCCGATATGTGAAACAGAGAAAATTTGTTCTTCCCATGCATCCTTTTAGTTTGGTATGCAGACCTTGTGGCTTTACTTGTGGACTTTGCTGTTAATTGTTTATTTAGCAGTTTCCAAACTCATTTTAATAAAGATCCTATTTTATGCACTGTCTGCCATATCATAATATCATGTAATGCATGTTAAGTAAACATTGTTGGCAACTGAGGAAGCTACGTCAATAAAGCTGGGGTAACCAAGGTATAAACCAATGAATTTTTACTTAAAAGACTTCTCAGTACAAATTTATCTTTTCTTCCTTATATCAGTGTTTACGTTGAAAGTCCTTGAAATAGCTATAATGAACATAGTGCCAATAATGAGAACTGAAAATCTGGGCATTAAAATATTTTCTTGTGCTTCCTCATTAAGTAAATTAGAATACTCTTATAAAGTTCAAATTGGTTTCCGGTAGGGAATGAGCCAGTCAGCTCAAGTGAGTCCCTGGGAAATATATTCAAAGACACCGCGTGTCAGTTTGAAGCCGTAGAACATTCAGGAACAGACACAGCTTCAAGCACTGCCCTCAGGCCCCCGCCAACACCCCACGTTCACCGCCCACCGCCGACCAGTGCAGCGGCCGGATCACTCCCTCCGGTCCCTGACTGTACAAAGCGTGACAGATGGACTCTCCGTGCAACACGCCAGGCCAGGCAGCGCAGGCTAAATGGAAGCAAGGGGAGGAGAAGGAAGCTGGGAACTGCAGGGTCAAGAACACCTCCTGTCACGGACAAGGGCAGTGGGGTGGTTTTTCTGGAGTTTATCTCTGAAAACTCACTATACCAGCAGGAGCAGACTGGCCCGTGGGAGGAAATGAGGCTTAGAGGAGTAGAACGCATGAATGCATCTGGGATTAAGTTCCAAACTTTATAAATATTACCCCTAAGGCCCTTTGAATCTTAAAACATTTTGTGCAATGTTGGCTTGACCGAATCTTGCCTTTGTTTCTGTCTCCGTCCCGCATCACGTGGACGCCGTAAGGCCTTGAGCTCAAGACTGCCCGCTGGGACGTGCTGGATGGGGCTTGTGAACTGCAAGGGTCAGATTCCAGAATCGCAGAGCTTGGCACACGCACGTCTGAGGGAAGCACTGTTTAAAGAGACTTTGAGAGGATGAGTGGAGAGAGAAATGGCTTCACCTTCGCGCTTGCCGTGGAGAACAGGCTAAGGCAGTAAGTAAATAAAGTAAAGGTGTTTTGTGTTTATAATCAGCGTGGCTGGCGGAGGCGGACTGCATTTTCTCCTTTAGCCTTTATACACATTTGTGTTCAAGGACAGAACGCTCACAACATATCTGAGACAATTTGCAAGTGGGAGTGTGAAGAAATCCTTCAAGATAATAACACATTTCAGGAAAAATTATCATAAGATCAAATGCAGCTCTTGAGCTATCAGAGTCATTAAGATGAAATGCAAAAATCAAGATGAACTTTATCATGTTAAATAAACTAATGAATTAATTGAGGTCCTCAAATCTATGACAGTTTGAAGGAAAATCAGAAGTTTGAAGTTATGGCTTCAGGGATTATTACATTTGAGTAGGTCAAATGATTTAATCATTTTTAATTCATAAGTGCTTTTAATAAGATTTTTGCAGCAATAATGGAAAACAAGTCTTAACAGCAACAGTCATGTGATACCCAACGTGATATGCTCTCCTGTCATGAAGTAATTCATTTGCTACATTTAATCTGTGAGTACTCAGGCTTTTCATTAACATTACAAGTGTTTTCTGATTGAGCAGATCAATACAGTCCCACAAGGAGCATTAATTTATATGACAGAAAAATGTTTAAGAGAGAATTTACTTTTTGGATTCACTGAATAAGAGTAATACGTTATTGATAAAAATTCCAGCTATTTTTCTAAAAAATAATTGAATATTTTGTAATTAATGCCTTGGTCAGACCCTTCCCATCTCTAAAAGTGTGATATTTTGGAAACTGTGTCAGTAAATTGGAGAATATTCCTATAGAAGTTCATAATGTATATATAAATTTAAAAGTCATTGAAATTTACTCAAACATATCAGATTCAATGTTAACTATCTTATCTATGAAAATTGTTAATAAAGAAAAAATTCAACTTTCTTTGCTCTCTGGTTTAGTAACATATTTTCGATACTATATAAAACAAGTTATTTGCAAATACAGATCTAAAAAATAAATGGGAAAGATTAACCATCCAAAACTTCGTAATTGTTCATTTTGGCACGAAGAGTTTTCAGTTTTAACATTTGGGCATGATTCATGTTTCTGTTGCTTTTATTATCTCATTGACAAATTGACATCATATGAAATTGTACTCCACTGGTAATGACAATTTTGCCTAGGTATGCAAAAGGAAAAAATAAAAACAGTAACAAAAACAGAAACAAAATGCAAAGCATGTTTTTAGCACATGGTGGCCATATTTCTTGTTTAGCTGAATCACTTACCACTATCACATTCCTGTTATTTCCAAAGTCAGTGTACTGTAAACCCTGATAGACTGTATTCACTAATACATCTTTATATTGCTGTGGAGTCTTCTGAATGTATCAGCTAACCAGACCAAGTCAGCCTTCCTATGACTCTGGTGTAAAATTAAATGGGCAAAATGTATTTGATATACATATTCATTTAATTTTTGTTTAAAACACTTTTTAGAAAAATCACTCGAATTCTTAGAAAAAAATATAGTAGAGACCCAAATACTTGGATTGGTTTATTAATTATGTATTTATCTTATTTTTAAATGTTTTTTGGCTTTTTGAAATAAGCTCTTGTGTGCAGTTCAGGCTGACCTCAAAAATCACTGTGTAGTCAAGGCTGGTCATGAACTCAAGGCACTGCTCCTGCCTCAACTTCACCTGTGCTGGGATTATAAGGGTGTATGCCTATGCCAGGCTTAGACTTATATTCTTTTTTATTTTTGAGACAGGGTCTCACTTTGTAGTTCAGGCTGGCCCTGTGCTCACTATGTAGCCCAGGCAAGCCTTGAACTCAGCAATCCTCCTTTTTCTGTCTCCTGAGTGCTGGAATGACAGGCATGAGCCACCAAGCCTGGCATTGTGGTGTGTGGTACTGATTGCTGGTGGGTGTGATTCACTATGACTAGTATTGTTGTATGTGGTCACCAGGGATCGAACCAGGGAACTTGTACTTGCTAGGCAGGCACTGGAACCACTGAGCTAAATCTCCAGCCCTACACTGATATTCTACTTGTGTGATTCTGTTTGGTTGTTTCTACACGATGAATCAGGAGTCCTCCTTTGGTCAAGTTGTATCTTTTCTCAGGAACCAAAGGTCTGTCTTTCTTGTCATTCTCCCTTCCTTCCTTCCGTCCTTCCTTCTTTCCTTCCTTCCTTCCTTCCTTCCTTCCTCGCTTCCTCCCTCCCTCCTTCTCTCTCTCTCTCTTTCTTTCTTTCTTTTTTTCTTTCTCTTTCTTTCTCTCTTTCTTTCTTTCTTTCTTTCTTTCTTTCTTTCTTTCTTTCTTTCTTTCTTTCT
>PVIC010031569.1:0-21238 GCA_004025085.1 Thryonomys swinderianus | reverse complement strand
AAAAAAAAAAAAAAAAAAAAAAAAGTTCAGCATCTTATTTTGGTGGCAGTTGCATGATTATACACACCTGACAAAACTTAAAATGCATGAATTTTACTGCATGTACGTTAGAACCCAACAAACCCAACTGAAAAGGATGTATAAACAAGCAAAAGCAAAAATTATAGATTCACAGGGCTGAGGATTTAGCTCAAGTGGTACCACGCCAACCTTGGATGCACAAGGGCCCGAGTTCAATCCCCAGTACCACACACACACACACACACACACACAAATTATAGATCCACACTCTTCAAAATATTGCCTTTTTATAAAAGTTATTGACCTGGGGCCGGAGGGTTAGCTCAGTGGTTCCGGCACCTGCCTCGCAAGCGCAAGGTCCTGAGTTCGATCCCCGGTAACCACATACAATGCTGGGCGTGGAGACTCACGCCCACCAGCAATCAACACCGCATACCACAATGCTGGACATGGTGGCTCACGCCTGTAATCCCAGCACTTGGGAGGCAGAGACAGGAGGTTTGCTGAGTTCGCGGCAGCTTGCCTGGGCACCATAGTGAGCTCAGGGCCAGCCTGAACTACAAAGCGAGACCCTGTCTCAAAAAAAAAAAAAAAAAGTTATTGACCTGGTTTCATAAAATTTACAAAAATACCATGAAGAAGTTTTATGAACTTATTTAAGACATTCATTGACCCCAGGCTGAAATGCTTTCCTTTGGAGAATAAGGCAATGGGGGAACTTTAAATACTACTCAAATCAATTACCTCAGTATTTAACTCTACATCAGTTGCAAAAAAGAAAAGGGAGCTTCGATGCTGTGATGTAACTCTCTGGTTTAATTTGATGAACTGCATTCAGAAGAGGGTTTTTAAATGTTTATTATGTTTGCTGCACATAATGATGACGTTCCTGGTGAAAGTCAGTACATGTACATAATTATTTTCACATCCCCTGGCCCTGGCCCCCCTCCTCCTTCCATCTCTACATTCCCTTCCTATCCAGAAAGGTTCAGTCCTCCTATTTTATATCATCTCTTCTTTTATTTTGTTGCTCAAATTATTTGTATTTTGGGTTTCTCATATAAGAGAAACCAGGCAATAACTGTTTCTGTATGTGATTTATTTCACTTAACATTATAGTCTGAAGGTGCATCCATTTTTCTAAGAGTGACTCAAGTTCATCCTCATTCAGAGCTGTAGTTCATATACACCACATTTTCTTTAGGACTTGAACATGGCTATGATGTATCACTGTGATATATTGTCCTTAACTCCTTCAGGAAGACACCCAGAAGGGGAATAGCTGGGTGGAACAGAAATCTATTCTTAGTTCTTTGGAGAATTCCCACTAATTTCCACAGTGGTTGAGAAACCAGTGGCAGTGCCTGCACAACATGCCAGCACTCCTGGGAGCTGAGACAAGAGGACTCTGACTTTGCTCGACTCCAGACCGGACAGCTTAGCCACTCAGGGGACCGTGGCTCAAAACTAAGAAACAGTTACAGCTCAGTACAAAGGCTGTGATTCAATCCACAGTTTAAAAAAAAAAAAAAGAATTTTGGAAATATCATCCACCTAAAATGTTTCTGAGACTCCCAGGTTTGCCGACTAGCGTCACCTTTCTATTGAAAATCATCTCACAAAACCTCATTAAAAATAACTAAAGGCTACAGATGCCTTGGGTCCTAATGAACTCTATAGAAACAAAGTTTTCTGCTGATGAAAACTAGTAGTTTTTAAATTATATGATTTTAAGTTGGCATGCACTAATTATAACTGTTTAGGAAGTACAGTGTGACACTTTAATATGTACACAGTGTAATAATAAGATCAGAGTAATTGTGCTTTCACCTCAGACATTTATCATATCTTTGTGTTGGAAACATTCAAAATCCTCTCTACTATCCACGTTGAAATACTCAGTTATTGGTGAGCATAGTCTACTGTGCTACAGAACATTAGACGTGGCTCCTCCTACTCACACCCTTCCTCTACCCACCATCCCTCCTCTCTCCATCCCTTTCTCCCTCCCTGACCCCTGCCCTGGCTCTGGTCACACTAGCCCATGCTCTGCTTCTCTAAGGTCAACTTTGTTAAAGCTCAAGTTCACATACAGTGTGTACGGAATACCTGAGTACAGCATTTCCTTTTTCTCTGCTCCAAAAAGATAACTTACTATAGTCCTTGTTCTTCAGATTGCTAAGAGATTAGAGGTGATATTTTAATAAACTTCTAAGTAGCTTTGCCATTACAAAGTCTAAATTTTTACTTAGGTTATTTTGATCAGTTGTTAATGTTTTATGTGTTATTCTCTATACTACTGCTTTATCAAGAAAATTGGCTAATCTCGATTTTCCTCTTAATTCTTCTTTTGCCACCTATTTTCTAAAATATTAGTTCTCTGAAATTAAAGTAAAATAAATTGTTTCATGTGATTAAATTAGTACTGATTTTCATGGTAGCTACAAAAGAGACTGAGCTTTTTTTTTTTTTTTTTTTTTTTTTGAGACAGGGTCTCACTTTGTACTTCAGGCTGCCCCTGAGCTCACTATGTAGCCCAAGGCAAGCCTCAAACTCAGCAATCCTCCTGCCTCTGCCTACCTAGTGCTGGAATTACAGGTGTGAGCCACCATGCCCGCCACTGTGGTATGTGGTATTGATTGCTGGTGGGCATGAATCACCATGCCCAGCATTGTATATGGTTACCAGGATCGAACTCAGAACTTTGCTCTTGCGAGGTAGGCACTGGAACCACTGAGCTAAATCTCTGGCCCCGAGACTGATCCTTTTTAATCTCATTTCTATAAATATTACATGTTATTGCTAGGGATTTAGCTCAAGTGACCCCACCTACCCTGGAAGCACAGGGCCTGAGTCTGATCCCCAGTACCACCAAAAAAAAAAAAAATACACATTATTGTCTAAGATATTAAAATAGCAATTGTCTTCCTAGTCAGTATTCATATTTTGATAGTAAGACATTTATTTGGTGTAGCAATATGCATAAATAAACCAGTGATTATTTTCACCATCCCATCCCACATGTGATTTTTGTTTTTTGTGAACAAGATTTCAAAATGTTTTCCTAGTTATGAAAGCAGATTTAAATTTATTTTGTAGACTCAGAATCTTTCCACTCTCTGCAATTATATTAGTTTTGTAAAATTAAATTAAAATTGCATGCTCCTAACACACAGTCTTTACAACAGACAACAGCAAGTGGTAGAAACTACACAACTAAGATCACAGATCTTGAAGCTGGCTCTGAGGGGGATTCTATAAATTTCATAAACCAATTTAAACCTAAGTTATCGTAGTATCTTTTTTGTTTCATTTTGGTTTTTAGACAGGGTCTCGTTTTGTATTTCAGGCTGGCCCTGAGCTCACCATGTAGCCCAGGCAAACCTCGAACTCACAGCAGCCCTCCTGCCTCTGCCTCCAGAGTGCTAGGATTAGAGGCATGAGCCAGCATACCTGGCATTGTGGTATGTAGTACTGACTGCTGGTGGGCATGTGTCACCACACCCAGTATTGTGGTATGTGGTTACTGGGGATTAACCAGAGGATTCAGAATCAATTTTTGTTTTTCCATTTTATAAATGTAAGCACTGAAAAAAATGTTCACAGAAAAGCTAGTTGGGAATGGAGGCACTTGTTTGAGGGTGACATTAGTTGTTTGCAACCTGACTTAGATGACAGGACTTGCACAGTCTAATCAGCTAACAATTTGAGTAAAAGCTCCCTGTATTTATTTTTTGAAAGCAAAGAACTGGAAACTGCCACATCTTCCCAAAGGATTTGTTTGTTACTCACTTTATCAGCGTCATCTGCTTTCCCAACAGCAACCCCGATAAATCCTAATCCTCCTCTGTGGGTCAGCGGAATGTTACATCCTGGGACAGCTCACTAATTCAGAGCAAGAGCAGTGCCCTTGCCTGGGAGAAGAAAGGAGATGCCAAGTAGGGCGAGAATGAAATGGAATGCTTGTTCTCGGTCACAGAAGTCTAGGCTGTTTCATTAATTACAGAATTAATTATTAGTGCTTGAGAATCAGGATATCAATGCCCTATGTTGTCAGTGTTAGGGCACTCAATGGAAACAGCTTCCAGGGGTAGATGCTCAAGTGAGAATTCTACTTCTTCAGATGCTGTGAGGCACCCAAATACGGGAAAATGAGGCACATAGTTAAGCAAAATTATATTTCATGATTTTAGAAAACTACATTGTATTCATAATAATGCACTCAATAATAAATACTTCATTTGATTCTATTTCTATCAAAGGAAAGTTTGATATTAACCAGACTTCTTAAAAGAATGTTTGTACCCCTTTTTTGTTAGCAAGAAGAAATCTTGCTTTGCAAAGAGTGAACTATTGCTGAGGATGTAGCTCAGTATAACCTGCCTTGCAAGTACTAAGTTTTGAGTTCACCTCCTGATACCACAGAAAACAAAAGCAAAGAGTGAAATTTACAGAAATTTACTTGATATTTCAAGGAGCCAAAAAATCTAGTGAATTCTAGTATCAGTAAAATGAATTCTTCTAAACCTAATATTTCTTGAGATAAGGTTAGAAGACAATACATATTTAATACTAATGAAGAATTTGGTACAGTTTTTAAAAAAATAGTGTCCTAATACTGTTTCCCTAATTTAAAAAAAAAACCACATTTTATGATTTGCTTTTTTGTGTTTTGCTTATTGGTTAGTCTGTTTTTCTTGTGGGTATATAAGTACAGGTGCTTTGTACCAAAGCATCTTTCATATTTTTCATATGGACATTCAAGTCTTTAGAAAGTGTAGCCTTACAATAAAGCTAACTAAGGTGATACTGAGTTTAACTCATAGCCTGGTATTCAATGAACAGATGTTAACATCAATTTTGTGTAAAGTTCTATCCTTGCTGACATGCAGGAAACAAGGGCAGGCCCTTCAAGTATTGTAGTCTGTGTGGGAAAGGAAGACATTTTCAAACCACTGTGAACCACAGAAGGAATTCAGCATAGGCCTAAGCACAAGCAAAGGCTTTCTACATGATAGGTGGACACTATCAGATCTGGGAAAGTCAATGCCAAACAATGGATAAAATCTTAACCACAATTTTCATGACTAATTGATTACTTTGCATCATTTGTATTAAATCAATCATTCATGTAGCAGAGATTCCTTGAGTGCCTACTGGTGCATCCACCATAATACTACAGTACAACAATAATGTGCATGGTGGTTGCCTGAAAGTGGAGTTGGAAAATGCTTGTATGTCATTTAAGCAAATCATTACAATGTAATCTTATAAGCTTTAAAAACAGGATAGACTATGTATATTAAAGGTCACAGGACAAGATTTCTGGTTCATAAAAGCTTTTATGTTACTCTTTCTTTAACATAAAATAAGCCAGTGTAGCAAGACATGGTCAGATTTAGATAATGAAGGAAGAATTGCCAGCCTTTTTAACAGTCTGGACATTGAATATGAGAAAAATAAACAGAGAGATTGAATTCTAAACTCTAGAGCTATAAAGAACTGAAAAAGCTAAGACACTATGTACCAGTTAACAGTTGCTGCATAACAACCCACCCCCAAAACTTGTGGCTTCAAAGTGATCTATTTCTCATCGCTCCATAAGATGGTTGCTTCATTTATATTTAGGCAGATGCTCTTTTTGCTTTCACTGAGAACCAGCCAAGTCAGCTAATGGATGGAGCCCCATGGTGTGTGGCAGCGTCACCCACAGGCCTAGTGGTCACCCCAGTGGTGGCCGGGTGCCTGGCTCCTCCTCCGTGTGTCTTCTCCTACTCGCACAGCAGCAGCTTTCCTAGATAGCAACCTGGAAGCTGCAAGACCTCTCGGGTCTATATTAAGAACTCGCATAAGTAAAAATAAAAAATAAAATAAAGTAAAGGAGCTCACATAAAGTCATTTCTGCAACAGCCTAATTAAAATGGGATCAGACAAGTCTAGGTTCAGGGTTGAACATGAACATGTGCTCTGCCTCTCAGAGGTCTGACTGACTTCCTTCTCCTCCTCCTCGGGTGGGAGAAGTCAATTTTGTTTTCCTTTGCACATTGACAGAAATGTTTCAAGTCTATGTCTTTTCTTTGGATTCTTTTTTTTTAGCATTTTAAAATTTATTTTGAGTTGTAATAAAACACTGAAAATACAAAATTTACCATTTTTACACACATAGGTCAGTGCTAATCACTTTCACAGTATAGCCACCACCACCACTCACCTCCAAAATCTTTTACCTTGTAAAACTGAAACTCTGAACCCAAAAAAAGAAAAGTGAAGCTAGAAGGAAAGAATGGAAACAAAAGCTTTTGTCCACAGGGAGGGGAGGAGACTGGAGGGGAGAATGGGATAAAATAAAACATAAAATAAATGAATAAATCTATCTCCATCCTTCCCATGGCCACTAGTGACCATCATTCCACTAGCATTATGAATGTCAATACTTATAGTACATATATAAATAAATATATGAAAATAAATATATGAAATACTTGTCCTTTTGTAAATTATCTCAGTGTATCTTTGATGTTCATTCATTCTGTAGAATGTATCATAATTTCCTTCAAGGCTGAATAATACTCCATATATATGTGCAGATACATAGGTATAGAAAGATACAAAATTTTATTTACCCATTTACCCTTTGGTAAACATGTCTACCTTTCTGGTAGTTTGCATAATCCCACCATGAATGTAAGTACACAAATACTGAAGACTCCAATTTCAGTTGTCTTAAAATGAAATTATCAGAAATGAAACTGATAAATGATACAATAATTCTAACTTCCTGTATAACTGCCAGGCTGTTTGCCATTGCTACTTAATAAGTATTTCTTACAGTAAAATAATTCTATACTATGAGAAAGAGCATAGAATTAAAGACTCACTGCCTTAATATTTACCTACTTCAATTGATTCTCTGTTAAAAGATTCTTTAAGTGCTTTTAAATTACTTGTGCAAATACAGTAAAACATTGGATTGTGAGGAACTTGTTTTGCAGGAGTTCTACAAAATG
The DNA here is from genome assembly GCA_004025085.1 of Thryonomys swinderianus. NCBI lineage: Eukaryota > Metazoa > Chordata > Mammalia > Rodentia > Thryonomyidae > Thryonomys > Thryonomys swinderianus. The sequence continues at coordinate 14,210 of PVIC010031569.1, read as the reverse complement.
AGCAAATATTTCCAATAAATTTTAACTTGATAAGTCAGCAATGTCTCACAGTACAAGTAGTACATGATGTCACATGTCACCTGACCACAACTGAGTGGTTCTGTCTCTCCTTGTGAGATTGTGGGAGATCATCTCCCAACAGCAAGAGATTATCGAGAAAATCTGGTCTGCAGAGGAAGAGGAGAAAATGCAGAGGGATCCCTAACCTCAATTGACATTAGGGAGATGTGTAAAATGTGGGGAAAACAATGCAAAATCTTAGAGAAAAGCACCACCCAAATACAGTGCCACATTTCTGGGAAATCTTCAAAAGGAGATAAAAGCAAATGTCACTGGATAGATTCCTTGTTAAAGGTGCATGAAAAGAAAAAGAGGCCATTGAGCCAATAGACACCAGTGATTTTGTTAGTGACAGAAAGTTCTTTCATGATAAACGTCTTCTTCTGTCTCCCTTATGCCAGCCAAGAAGGTTTTCAAAAGTAAATGCAGTTTAATTTATTTTTTATTTTCTTTATTATTTTGTGTTATATGACAGTATTATAATCATTTTTATATGAATATTTTTGGGTTATAGGGCAAATCATCCATGTCTCCATTATTTCTCATGAGGAAATTTTCTTTGACATACAATTGCTTTGGATTACAAGCATGCTTCTGGAATGAATGGTGCTCACAAACCAAGGTTTTACTGTAGCTTTAAAAGGGCACTGCTGAATTTCCCTGTTGTACCCCTGCTTTACTCAAGAAATCAAAGGTTTTTTTAAAAAATCTTTGTAGGATATTTGTCTGTGACACAATACCTCTCTGAAGGATAGAAAACAGCCAAACTAATAAGAAGAGGAATGTAGGGGCATTATTTTCTGGGCTCTTATAACTTACTGCTGGCAGCAAGTAAACCTTACCTAAGACATACAGAATTAAAAGAGAACTATGTTTGGTCTTCAGTGAGTAAAATGAGAGAATGAGAGAAAGATGGTTTAAAACAAGAAATAAATGTTAGAGCTCACCAGCCCTGTGGAGAGCTCGGGGTGCATCTGGAAACACTGCACACATGAAGGGCAGGCCTGGGACACGCTCTGGCTGCTAACTGGGAGTCGAGTGGGCCTCTCACCGTGGGAGAGCAGATGGCCGTGTGTGCATTCGCATAAACAACACATTCCAGGGGTCAGAGCTATGTCGCTTCCCACGAGGAGCATCTGACCCCGCTGACCACAAGGCTGAGTGAGCTGGCCCTCCGAGGTTCCACAGACACCAAAGGTGCCTGGAGTGTGCAGGCATCTCCTTCATCACAGTTCACAGCGAACACCCACTATTCGATTATGTAGTACATACCCAATGGTTAAAAAAATCACAGCAGAGAGAGCGCACTGAGAACAACGGAATGAATACTCTTCCGTTTCTTTCTGTAACTCTCGCTCTTAGACTAGAATTTGGACTATGAAGAAAGGAATTGCCCATTATTATTTATGTAGACCTGATGGGGGAACTGCAAACTGTGAATTTATGGAACCCTTACATCAAGCATTACAATCATTTCCAAGTACCTCCTAGTAACTGCGACTTCAACTGTGCCCACTGCCAGCCCCTCAGAGCACACCCAACTTCGCCTTCTAATCTGTGCTGGCTCAATCCAAATGGCAGTCTGTTCCGGGCCCTCGCCATTCCCGTCAGTTTCCCTCATCCTTCTTGCCTCTGTTCCTACGGGAATGTGTTTGCCAAAGGTTTTTGGAACCCTCTGCTTTGCTAGGATGCAGCATTCTAACTTCATCTCTCTCTCCTCCCTCCCTCCCTCTCCGTCTGTCTGTCTGTCTCTCTCTCGCTCGCTCCTTTCTCTTCTGTTCTGTTCCCTGCTCCCTACCCTTTCTTTCCCCTCTTTTCCTCCCTCCTCTCTTACTCCATTCTTTTCTTCTTTCCTCTCCCTTGGCTTACGCTTCCATTCCTTCTCCCTTTCCCTCCTCTTCTACACCAACTTCCTGAAGGTACACACATAGTGGAATCTCTGGATTTTCTCCTGCGTTTCTTTAACACCACTTCTTCACCGCAGCTTGCTTCTCCGCTCCCCTCCTTCCCAGAAGGTCGGGACAGACTGCCTCCAGGAAGCCTGTGGGAGAACCCTTCATCTGTGTCTCCTTCCAACAGACACCCTGTGAAATATCCCATTTACAGCTACAACTATTAGCAACAGTTGCCACAAAAGTTTTGGAGCTTTTTACAGAGACTTATGAAGTTAAGCAAGTAACATTGGCAGGCCTGAGAGACAAAGCAGATCCAAAACAGCAGGCTGGGCCCGGCACCGTTAAATGAAGGAATAAGAGGCGCAGTGAGGAACACGTGTGTCATCATGTTTTAGGTCTCAGGCCTAAATAAATCCCACAGAGCCCAGTGATACTCAAAGGTGACACACTGTCCGCATTCGTCATGACATAGAGCTATTTCCAGGACAAAGCAAAGAGCATCCCTGGCTACCAAGACCTGTGACGGCAGCAAAGAAACATTCCTTACCGACCTTTCCACTTTGGCCTGAGATCATGTAAAGTTGATCATTAAAGTTGCCATCTAAAAACATCATTACAGTTGCCATCTAAAAAGGAATGAGAAAGACATTTTGCAAGTCCAAAGTAACCTCTAAGGAGAACATCGATAAGTGTCCCCCTCCCTGTAGATCCCTGAAGCCCGGGAATAACTCCGCAAACCCCCCAGTCGGGCAGATGCCTGCCTGACAGCATCTGCCTTCCCATTTGAGGGTAAAAACCCCCACATGTGTTTCACAATAAATCCTGGACCAAATTCTTCTTCCGTGGAAGACACAAGGGACTGAGGTGGTGCAAGGGCTGGTTCCTCAGGACCCGGTTTAGTGGAAACTAGTTCTGTAAGAATGGTTTCTGAGACTGTCTGATGGATTTTCATCTTGACCTCATGTTTCTTTCCCACCCTGTCACTGTCACACTAATGACTGTTTAAACAGCCCCAAAGACAGGAGAATAAGGAAACAAAGACAGGAGCCAGAGGACCATGGATGTCCAAACGAGCAAATACTGCACATAGTTGGGAAAAACTGTATTGGGTTAGTTTATAAATACTTGAGCCTTATGAAAATCTCCAGAGGGGGAAGAAGAGATAACCTTTGACCATAGGAATGAGCTACTCTGCCCATGATGTCATTCGCCACTTGTTACAACTTCTAAGATTAACGCCTTCCTCTCTTGGTTAATTTTACTCCGGAGTCAACACAAATGTGTTGACCTGTGAGTGAAACTGAGGTCAGAAACATCAGGTGACACTGAGTTTTAAATCCCAGCAGGTAAAACATTTTCAAACTCGTGTTTAAGAAAGACAAAACACTCTGCTCATACTTTTTGCTTATTTGAAAAGTTGTCCTTGCTAACAAAGGAATGAAAAGATTTGCCTAAATCATAAGTGTTTGGTGTAGGAAGTCAAACTACTCTAGAGACTTTGTAGTAACTAATGGTTAACCACCAGTAACTAAGCCCTTGGTTATCTCCACCTCTGCTAATTAAGATTTTAAATGGCTCTAGGAGCTACACGGTCTGCGTCAGGGGTCAGGAGTTAGCTGGCTGCCTGCTTTAAGGGTACTTTTCTCAACAGCATCACAAAACATGTTATTCACTGACTTCTGTTGGGTGCTTTAAAAGTCTACCTCACTTCATTTTTGAAAGAACTTTATCGATCAGGTATTATCATCCCTGATTCAAGGAACATCAAGATTTAACAAGATGAAGAAATTGGCCTAAAGCCTTATACCTAGAAAGTTGTAGAATTCTATCCAGGATTTGAAATTGGATGCCTCTGATTACAAATCAGATAACACTGTTACTGTCATGATGCACTATGACAGCAACACCTTTTAAATGGCTCAAAAGCAACAGGATTCTGTTGTATGTGGGGTGAAAATGTGAGAATTATGTCAAGGATGTGAAATTATTGCATATGTTTATCTTTATGATGGGTGAAGAAGAACATGTTTCTCTTAATTGGAAACAATTTAAATGATAATAAAGCATTTCAGAATCTACAAAGAACTTCTCTATTTGAACTTAACCTAAGAAAGCAAGCCAGGTGTTGTTATTCTTTAGAAAAAGAAGTTGAGTCTCTGGAGAGCTGGGTGGTTTGGCCAGTGCCACACAACTAGAACACAGTGGATAAGACCTGGACTTTGAGTCCTTCAGTCCTGGTTATAGGCTCTTTCCAGTCCAGGTTAAGGAAGTTCGAGTTTATGAACAATGAAAGGACTTCGCTCCATGATTGCTTTAAAAAAGAAAAAAAAGAAAAAACTACTATGAATCAACTTGAAATATCCACTGGAGGACTCTTTCAGCAAGTTTGGCACAGGGGTACTAATAGAAAGTGCCAGAAACTTACTCTATTTCATGCTATGTGACATAACGTGACTATAAAAAGTATGAAACTAGAAGATGAGGAATTTGTAACTAATAAAAAAATCCACTTATAAGCAAAAGAGCTTGATCAAAATTTGAGCAGGACTTTGCCTATGCACTCATGGGAGTCACATATGCCAACTTCTTTAGCACAAATTATCTTCTAGAATTATCTTGATACAGCTTAAACTGAAACTCTGATATATTTTGCTGAGGCTTTAAAATTTCTAATTCATTTTCAAAGTGCACTAACTTGAATAATGTACTTAATTTTAAATTTCATATATATTTTAAACTCAACTATTGGTTGAAACCTAGAAGCACAAGATATACCAAAATAGAATAGAAAGCATGAAGTTAGTGAAAAGTATAATAGTGACAACTTTCAAAAGGAAAGAAATTGACTTGTTCTTGACACAAAGGAAGAACTCAGGTTAGAAAGATATAATGAAGACAAAAGAGAAGAGCTTTTCTGGCAACATTTTTGGGGTCCAACAAATCCACTAAAACCAGAAACATTACCAGAGGCTTAACATGACATCCTTTTTCTGAATGCCACTAGAAGTTCCTCCAGAACTGAAAAAGAATCAGCCCAGAAGGAAGAAGAAAAACAATATTGTAATATATTTGTAAAATTTTGGAGGCAACTGGACCCCAGTGGGAGAATAGGGGCTTACAGGGCAGCTTAGGGCAGGAACAAAATCAGAAGCTTGAGCATAACAAAACGTTCAAACTGTAACCCCAGGTGAGGTGTGATGTCTTCTAGCATCCTGGATAGGTACCAGCCAGATCCAGGTTCCTAGGATAGTCTGACAATGGCATAAGCCTTAATTCAGATGCTATCTCAAGGTCAGCTGAAGACCAATATTTAGAGTTGTTCATTGTGTTTGTTTTGATGCATCTGGGGGTTAAAGAGACTCCAGAGCACCCAGCCCAGGGAAGAATGGAAGACAAAAGTTTCAGTGGCTGCAGTTGGGTTTTATAGGTTAAAAATTTCTCGGACAACTTATTTATATTTCTACCACCATTGAAAAAAACATTTAAATTATTCATCTTGTCATTATATTAAAAATTTCCCTATTAAAAAAGGAACCAAGACAATGTAAAATGAAAACAATTCTTCAACAGGTTTTTAATAAAAAAATATTATGAGATACTTCATACCAGGAATCTGTCTCTAGTATTTGCACTTCATCAAAAGTTATATATTATGTTTTCCAACTCCTGCATACTGATGTCTTTTTCTATGTGTCTGACTTCTGGTGGTTTTGCTCCAATATTGTTCTGTATCAAGAACAGTTAGAATTTTCATAAGCTATTTAAATTTGTCAGTGAAAAAAAGAGAAATATTACTATCAGCCAAATAGCTGATATTTTCATTCCATCACTGATTTCAAGGATAAAGAGTCCTGACTAGGGTGACTGTTTTCCCAATTGTAGGTGAAAACTGTGCCACCTGTCTCATCATTTGCATCTGAAGAACAGATTTCTATATGATTTATGATGGCATAAAATAAGTATAGTCAATTTTAGTTATTAAACAGTAACAATATTTTTCTAACATCTCTAGAAAGTTCCTTTCTTCTTTCTTTTTGTCTTTTTTCCTTGTTTCTTTCTTTCCTTCTTTCCTTCCTTCCTTCCTTCCTTCCTTCCTTCCTTCCTTCCTTCCTTCCTTCCTTCCTTCCTTCCTCCCTTCCTTTACTTTGTTTCTGCAGTTATGGAAATCAAATCCAAGACTTTGCAAATGCTAGGTAAGTACTTTACCATTAAGCTACCAGCCTTACCCCTGAATTTATTTTAGATTCTTTCTCATTTCTTTATAAGCACATCTGAAGCACTTTATTAACTTTATTCAGTTGCTTAAAACTCCCTAGGAAAACTCAATTATAGTCATTTCCAGTCTTTAAAGTATAGAAATATTTGCTTATCCCATATTTACCTATTAGGACAGAATAGGAAATTATAAAAATATAGAACTGAAATTCCAATTTAATAGCTTACATGCCATCCCCCTCTACTGGGTAGAACTAAAAACTTAATATTTGTGCCTAAAATTGTGTTTACATAGTCAAGTGACACTGAAGCCTAAATCATTTCATTTTATATTTTAACTTCATTTCTAGTTCAGTCATGGAAGAAAAACATCATGAGTTGTTCTGCTGCAAACCTCTTGCTTTCAGCCTGTGCTCAATGTGGCATATAAAATAAGTGATTTTTTAAAAAAATCTTACTTATCTATCTGACTAGAATTATTCAAACCAAGTTTAACAGAATTTTTTAATAATTTGAAAAAACTAAAACTACTACAGCAAAAAAAATGTATCATTGTTATTTCAAATTCATGACTTTCAAATTCTTTCCTTAGTCAAATCTGAATGAGGAAGTTTTGTCCAAATATTCAAATACAGCCCTATGTATCTTAAAAGATATGAATAATCTAATGAAGGCTTTTGCATTAAATGAACTCTAAAAAACTCATCAAAACAGAACTGCTTCCTTTATGCGGTAAAAAGTAGAACAAGAGTCTGAATTCCAAACCTAAAGTGAGCCTAAGCAACTGTAAGACATGAGCCAGTTCCATAGGCTCTCTTAGCCTCCATCTCCTTATCTTTAAAATGGAGGTTATTGTCACACTTATTATTTAGGGTTATTTGTAACATTAAATAATATCACATATAAAAGTGCTCATCAAAGTGCCCTCCACAAAAGAAATCCTTAATAATTATGTCAACTATTTTTAGATAACACTACATATGAATTTAATGAAGTTATTAATGACAAATCTAAAGGATGGGAATCTAGGAAACTTACTGTACTCAAAGGCAAACTTTCATGTCAGTAATTTAGGCAAAATTGAGGCAATCATATCGTTACTCTTTCATGGGCTCCTTCATACTCAAAACCGACCCAAAATCTAAAATCTGAAGCAGATGAAGACTGAACAGGTCTAAAGAGGATGACAGATACTATTTCTTATCATCTCCATGTTTTGCCACCTATTGGAGAACCAATACCTTGCAGGGTGAAGTGACCTCTAACATACCAGTGCTAAGGTCCAGCCACCATCTGTAACAGAACATGGAACAAAAGCTGAGAACCTTAAATCCTAATTTAGTACCCTTTTCATACCTCAGACTTTTCTCCTAACATCAGAGGTTTTTACATCATGGTCACTTGTGCAACAGGCACCACAAATACACACACACACACACACAACATACTGGAAATCACGATGAGACTGAAAGTGAATGTGAACTAGTACATTAAGTCTCTAGGAAACAGGCACCATAAAAACAAATTTCAGGGGCAAACTGCTTTTAGATCCCCTTCTGTCTCTCTTAAGCAGAAGCTATCACTCAAGTTTCCTACTCTTAAAAATTTGTTTTCAGTGGTCCAAATAATGTGAAATATGTTACACTATTTCTCCTCTAATTATTTTCATGTTATTTTATTCTGAAATAAACCCTGAATTAAAGTGGGAAAGGTACACCTTATTAACTACATTTTAAGAAGAAATAGAGTCAGAGAAGTAGAATGTCCTATTTATGAAGGAGCAAGGCAAAATCTTTGTCTTAAAACCTATGTTTGAAAGTTTTTCCCAGCCAGGCATGGTGGCACAGGCCTGTAAACCTATAATCCCAGCACTCAGGAGGCAGAGGCAGGATTGCTGTGAGTTCAAGGCTAACCTTGGCTATATAGTGAGTTCATGGTCAGCCTGAACTACAAAGTGAGGCCCTGTTTGAAAAAAAAAAAAATCAAAAACAAGTTTTCCTATTCTTTGTATTATGATGACATTTAAGGCCATGAAATTGATACCCTCCATCTTCCATAAATGTTCAATGCATTAAAATAGAAGTATCCAAATGAATGTATTTTATGTATATAAAATTAAATATGCATCCTTGAATGTTATTAATTGTACCTCAGAGAAAAGTTCACAGTTATTGCTAGTTTTATGTTAATCTAGAATATAAATCGGTAATACTTTTACTTCCCGCAAAGCACATTTTAAAGTAAATTTAACGTTAGAGTCAAGTACGAATGGAAAGATTAGATACCTGTTACTTAATAAATTATCTAATATTCATCAATTGTCTTTTAAAACCCCAAAAGGCTTTCATATTGAAATGTAAGTTACAGAAAATATCTTGCAAACAAATCATAACATTTAGAGTTGAATTTTAACAAGCGCTTTGCTTTCAAGTGTCTCTTTAAAGATATACTGAAGTGTTGCTAACTCAAGTGACAGACTCCTCCCCACTGTAAGTTAGCACTAGGATAGTGCACTATTGATATAAGAGCATTATCTGTTTCCACCCTGGGCAGATAATGCCTTTCCCAAGGCACTGGGGCAATAAAGATTTACCTAAGCCTTGTTTCAAGACCATAAATCCTCTCAGAAAAGCAATTTACCCCTTTTCCATGTGTTTTTATAGGATTAGGACTGAGCAGGGGAGTCCTAAGCATAGGGTGACTGCAGGGTTTGGTGTTCACCTCACTGCTTGGAGCCACAGATAGCAAAAGTGAATTTCTCAAGCCCTCATAGGCCAGGCCTGGCCTTTGCTAAAAGGCTACCGATGTGACCATGGCAGGGAAGGGGAAGAGTGACCAAGGTTATGAGATTGATTAGATTAATTAGACTCCAGCTCAAGGTTTTCAGAGACAACTGGCACAAAGAATAGCACGGCATCTTCAAATAGGCAGATCAGAATTTTTAATCCTCTTCCATGATTTATTTGCCACCTGCTTAAAGCAAGAAAGTTACCTTCTCCAAATAAACCTATTAAATGCAACCTTTAGGAAGGTTGTGTTTAAGCCTCAACTTCTTCATCTAAGAAATGGGCTAGTGCTTCTGAGAGTTACTGTAAATTAAATATGTGAATATATGGAAAACCGATAGAGTAGCCCTGGCAGATACCAAGCCCTGTTTAAGTGTCACTTATTTGTATATATTAATCTTTCTGAGCCTCTGTTTCTTCATCTGGGAAATGTAAAGAGCAGAACTTGCTTATATAGTTGTTGGAGGGTCATGTAAAAACCAATCACTTGCTCAATGAAGGCTGAATTTTTTGGTTAAACTTATCGCCTTTGTTGCTATTGTTCTCCATGCATGTTAGTCATTTGTTTCTAAAAACAATGAGCTGGGTCCTTCTCCAGCTCTAGCATGACAACCAATCCTCAATAACTAAGACACACAATGTTGTAGTGCCCAGTGAAGAACATCAAAAAATGCAAAAACAACATGATGAACACAATGTCGACAGTAAGAAATAAAGTCAGTAAACTAACTATATGGCTGCTATGTAAAACTATCTTAAATTTAAATATGTAAGATAACACAGTTTTCTTGGTACTGCTGAGGATACCAGTAAGACACAGATGTCATAAAAGGTCAGCAGGGATGAGAAGCAAACTATAAGAGAGAGTCTGCAGGTTCTGGCCAGCATTGAGGGGTTGCCTGCAGTTCCTCACCAGAGTTCCCCTTCTTCAAAGCTAGCAACAGCAGGAAGTGTCTCTCATCCGTAGAGTTACACTGACCTCCTGCCTCGCTCTTCTACTTTTAAGGACTTTTCTGATTACATTATACTCACCCAGATAATCCAACCTAATCCCCCCCACATCAAAGTCTTTACTTAATCACATCTACAAAATCTATTTTTGCCCTTCAAAATGATATGCTCACAAGGCCTGCAGATTGAGTTGTAAAAGCCATTATTTTACTTACAACAGACAAAATCCAACCCAGAGTACATGTGATCTAGTCCTACTCACCCCACTCCAATCCTAGCCCTGCTGTCTTGTTGGTCAAATTGAAGTCGTGTTAGCCCTGAGTTTTCTTGGTTGGTAGCACTTTCTTCAAGGTACCATTATAAAATCTAGAGCTATCACCAGACAAAACTGTTTGAAAGTGGCCCAGAAGTATGAAAGTCATCAGGAAAATGATAAAACAACACAACCACGAATTCTGTTTACGTACAAAAGGAGAAATGTTTCAGTATCTGGAACCCAATGAAAAACTAAAACCACCATCAGTGACACAATCTATGATTCTTAAAGTTCTACACTATTTTTATTTTATTCATGATTTAAGTGCTGTGAATATTTCATTTGAAGATGGATCTTTCAGCTATCTGTGTGCAAAAGACATACCATCGAGTTTCAGCTGAGTTAAAGCACAGTATCTTTCTCCCAAATGATTCTGGGTACTCAAGGCTTGCTTTCTGCTCATACTAAGTGAGACTTGCTATTATGAGGACCCCAAGTCAAAGCAACCAGGTCCCTTCTCTAGACCTTACAATGGGCTTTTACATCTTGATTTTTCCATGGATTTGTGGGTTCCTTAGTGCCGGGACTACCTTATTTATCATTTGGTACAACACGGAAGTCAGACATCTTTGTAATAGCATTAAATTATTTCAAAATAACCCACAGAATGAAGTACAAGTAATCTCCTTTTCTGGTTTTCCACAAAGGTAAAGTGACTTCCCTAAAGTGACCCAAGATATGAGCCCAGCTCTGTCAAGTGCTAAAGCCCTTCTCTTTTCACCCACCCTTCCAAGAGCATCACTACAGGGAGCATCACTGAAGCATGTGGACATCCAGACATAAGCTTAAATAAGGAGATAACTCCATATGTTCCAAAACATTTACCTATTTAAAAAGACTAAGTAATACACGTTCAAGACACAAAATATTGAAATTTCCTTCCATGAAAAATGCCTGCTAAAAAAAAAAAAGCAAGCAAATACCCCCACTGTCACAATTAGATCAACTAGCCAAAAAAAAAAAAAAATCAATAATGAAATACTTGAACAAATGGACTTAATACATGTCTACAGAGTATTCTACCCCAATCAGAATACACATTCTTCTCAGCTGCACATGGGCCATTCTCCAAAATAGACCAATGTTAGTTCCAGAACTTGTTTAAGTAAATGAAAAGGAATTGAAGTTAACCCCTGTATACCATCAGATTACAATGCCTTGAAATTGGCAATAACAAAAGAAATTCCAAGAACTTAATACACATGGAAATTGAATAACACTGTCTTGAAGAATGAATGGGTCATGGATGAAATTAAAGAAGAAATTAAGACAGTCTGTACAATTAAATGATAATGCCAGTACAATATACAGGGATCTATGGGACACATTGTAAGCAGTGCTATGAGGAATATTCATAGCAGTGGATCTGCATGCTAGAAAAAAAGAGTGAGCTCAAATAACTAATCTAATGTTGAACCTCAAGCTCCTAGAGAAACAGGAGCAAGACAAACCCAAAGCTCATATAAAGGAGGACATTGTACAGATCAAAGCAGACAAGTGACAGGGTTAACTACAACTGCTATTTTAAACAAAAGTCTGTTTTCTTTAGCATCCACCATAAGACATCTTTCCTGACATACTTAAATTCTTGCCTTTGCAATTCTAACCTGTCACACTGAAAAGAACAACATAAAATATATACAATATACACACATACTATATAAACATTATATATATAGATTAGAAAACTGGGCGGGCCAGTTTCTCAAGATACAGAAACTAGACAATTTCTAATCAGAGGAAAGAAACTTCACTTGCTACCAAAGTATTCAGGGAAGCTGAGAGAATGGCATCTGTTTTGTTAATAGTATCCTTGCCAGTAGGGCCAATTAAATTAAGACAATATCCTTTCGCCTGATAGATTTGGTTCCAAATACATTACACAAGTTATACTTAGAAAATGTACTGCTAGGAGACCATTTAAACTCATTAATCTCAGTGCTTTCTTTTGGACTCTGGTTTCCACAAAGGAAATTCCCATTGTTCCCTTGAATTAACAGACATATTTATTTGTACATGAAAGAGAAAATTTTTCTTATTCATGTCTCAAGCCAAAGCAGACAGTGCCAACAACAGGCTGGACAGGTGCAGCTTCCAGTATCAAAAGCATGCAGTAATCTCCTCCAGGGCAGACATCACAGGCTTTCCCTCCATGGCACTTGCCAACGGCCTGGAACTATGATGCAGAGGTCAGGGAGAGACCTAGGGCCCTGAGCTCTTCTTGCCAATCAGATTCAACGCAAGGGTGCACACTGCTTCTTGAGGCGAGTAGGATTCTAGAGGAAACAGTCCTCAGATACTCACAGTGTAGCTGGCCCTCCTGTCTCCCAAGTCCCAACCTCCCTCCTCTACTTGTCCCTTTCCTGACTCGGACCAGTTCAGATGCCATCATGGCACAACTTCATGTCACAAACAGGAGGAACAAGATAAGACGTAACAATATTTGTTTGAGGGAACTTCCTGGTGAAGATGTTAATGAACCATGGCATCCTATTTAGCTATATACTGCCCACTAAAATAAATGAACACATTACAGATCTAGACTTTCTGAGATTTTCTGCTTTTCCAATGGTAACCAAGATACCTAAGTAACTTTTGCCAACTCAGGTGAGCTGGCATTTCTCAATTTTGTGAATTATCATGATCATTTTTGTAAACTTTCAAAAATAAAGTTCCTGGGCCTCCACTCAAATTTAATTAATGAATCAGAATGACTTAGAGAGGGGCCTGAGAATGTGGATTTTCTCCAGGATGACAATGATGGTTTGGCAAGTTTAGATACAGCTGAATTGGGCAAATGTGTGTCTGTGCTTCATTATATGCATGGCTTTGTATTGGATCCATACAAAAAAAAAATGAGGGATAAGAAGACACATGGTTCATATTCTGGAAGGATTTGAAATTTACTTACATAAAATCAGACAAGAAAATAATTATACAATAAACCAAAATGTAAGAACCGTCAGAAAAGTAGCTCCATCAAAGTAGAGTGTTAGGTTTAAAGGGAGGAGAAATCACACAGGAACAGGGAGGGGAGTAGAAAAAAGCTCTGTATTATTTTTCATCTGTTATGCACTTTATAAAAGGAGAGTGTTGAAGGGAATCAGAAAAGGCAAAGGCACAGAAACATAAAAACCCACTGTAAGAATGAAAACCAATGAGTGACAGTGTTTGGCTACAAGACAAGGAGCGGGCAAACCAAAGGCTGGAAACTTAGGCCAGTGCCCAACTGAGGAAGCATTGAATGTCTGGCAGGGTAGTGTGCTTTCAGTTTCCTAAGGGATGAGATCAATCAACTGAGACGTGGACTTAGCTGGTGCTTAGATGCTCAGAAACCTTTGAGGAATCTGGCAGCATCGCTGACAATGGACTGAAGAAGAGAAAGAGTCTGGAGATGTTTGTAGTGTTCCATGTTGGAGAAAAGTGAGCTCACCATGTCTTGCGGTGGAAATGAAAAGGGAACTGTAAATGGAACAGACACTGCAAAAGTCACTTCCAAGGAGCCTGATCCCTGACTTCACATGAAACAATAAAGTGAATCCAAAGGCAGAAAAGAGGCTTTGTGCACAGCCAGAAGTGGAGCTTTGAAGCTCATCGAGTACAGCACATAACAAGAAGGGAAAGGAAATGGCCTCCATTTAAACTTACAACAGAGAAGATGCTGAGAAGAAACCATCTTACTTGTCATTTTTTTTTCCAATCTGGATAATTTTTAAAAGTAAAAACAGGAGACTTCTCAATAAGCATCATAAAAGGATTTTTAAAAAATAAGTTTTTTGGGGGCTGGAGGGTTAGCTCAGTGGTTCCGGCACCTGCCTCGCAAGTGCAAGGTCATGAGTTCAATCCCTGGTAACCACATACAATGCTGGGCGTGGAGACTCACACCCACCAGCAATCAATACCACATACCACAGTGCCGGGCGTGGTGGCTCACGCCTGTAATCCCAGCACTCGGGAGGCAGAGACAGGAGGATTGCTGAGTACGAG